>PVIC010014174.1:0-36966 GCA_004025085.1 Thryonomys swinderianus
GCTCAGTGATAATTTGTTCATATGGACCAATAGATTCCTGTATATTTTTTACTAGATTTTCTTCCCAGTCAAAAAATATTGATTTATGTAAAATATCTTAAATCCTAAGAAATACTGTTCTAAAATATATCAGTTTCTCAAACAGCAATACAATAAATAAGATAATTTGGGGACTTTAAAGGTAGTAAGCATAATAACCATGAATTATTCCTGATATATAAATATCATGAATAAATTTTCAATTTAATTTTTTAATCTTTCAAAAAGTATGTTAGGGTTCTAATCTGAGTTAAGCTCAGTGAAGAAAACTTCAAGAATTGCAAACAATAAAGAACAATCATTGACATGGTATAAAGAACTTACACAGTAATAGGGATGAGCCTTGTGTACAGTTTTGTATAAGTGCGAATAGGAAGATGCAGGAATGATCCAAAGGACAGGAAGTTTCTGTTTATGTCCAATTTTACTGTGCTTGGTCCACCTCTCAATATCCCAACTTTTCATAAAACACTGAAGAGTTAGAAGAACCTACATCATTTGCATTGAAAATTAGTACATGTAGCAATTCTCAAAACCCCAAATAATTCTTTAGCTAATATTACTAAGCAATTTAGAACTCTAAGAGGTGCTTTAAAATTTTTCTGTAGCCATTCATTTCGCTTTTAGTGCACGTTAACTACACAGAATAACGAGCTTCGTTTTAGCATATTCAGGCATGCACATAACGCGTGCATCATACCCACCGCCTCCATTAGCTTTTCTTGCCCTCCCTAGTACTCCCCTCCTGGTTCACTTGGTCCCTTCTGAGATTCTCCCTTCTTCTGGAGCCCTTTTCATAGAGTTCATTCCCACTGAAAGCGCCGCTTCAGGAGCTCATCATTTCCAGTACCGTTCAGAGAAGCCCCAACCCTAATCCTGGCCTCAAGACCACGAACAGCCTGGCTCCTTCTGTGCCACACCCTCGCTGAATGGTCTAACAGTTCATCTTCCTTGTAGTGCTGTGGTGACTGTTAATGTTATTTACTTGGAGTAATTTTTTAAATACAGGTTCGAATACTAAAATCAAAACTGCTCAGAAAACTGTTGCCTTAGGAATAAAATATTCATCTTTTCCAGTATGATCCAGTTGTCTCATCTGTAAAATGGCAATTAGAATAATAAATAATTCATTAAAGTAATAAGGACCAACATCTCAGCAGGGTGTTTGGGACACAGTAAACATTTTAATACTTTTGAAATATTAGTTCTGCTGTTAATAGTACTACCCACTCTATAAAGCCATGTTCACAATTCATCCCTTAAGAAAATGCATGGTCAACCAGAGTTGGTGATGTGTGCCTGTAATCTTAACACTCAGAATGCTGAGACAGGAGGATCACTGTGCATTTAAGGCCAGCTTGGACTACATAGTAAGTTCAGGGCCAGCCTGAAGTACATAGTGACACTCTGTCTCAGAAAAAAAAAAAAAAAAAAAGAATATGCAGGGTCAAGTGGCTTTTAAAAAAAAGTAAGGAGGTGGGCTGGAGATTTACCTCAGTGGTTCTGGTGCCTGCCTCGCAAATGCAAGGCCCTGAGTTCAATCCCGGTAACCACATACAATGCTGGGCATGGAGACTCACGCCCATCAGCAATCAACACCACATACCACAGTGCGGGACGTGGTGGCTCACGCCTGTAATCCCAGCACTTGGGAGGCAGAGGCAGGAGGATTGCTGAGTTCCAGGATTACATAGTGAACTCAAGGCCAGCCTGAACTACAAAGTGAGACCTTGTCTCAAAAAAAAAAAAAAAAAAAAAGGAAGGAGGTTAAACATAAGAATGAATTATTCAATCAAGTGTTCTAGCTTTTAAAATTCAAGTAAATCCTGGCTTCAACAGCCTAGTAGAGTCACTGTACTTTCTCTCACCTTGGGTGGTATTAAAAAAGGCTCTCGAGGATAAAAAAAATCTAAGGTTAAAAACAAACAGAAATCCTCAAACTTGAGTGTGAAAATTAAAATTTTAATCATGGTGTCTTAGATACTTTTCTCGATGCTGAGACAAAATACCCAACATCCAAAGTTAGAGGAAAGGATTATTATAGCTCACAGTTTAGAGAGGTTTCAGTTCATAGTTGTCTGGTTCCAAGGCAGGATGGTATGGCAGAGGTGGATATCCGAGAGGGGAAATAGTTCATGGCAAAGCAGGGCAGGCAGAAGGCAGCTAGCAGTGAGCAAGTGACAAGTGACAGATTCTTTCTGGTGCTTTATGTTGTGTCCACACTATTGCATTAAAAGTGGATAACGCACCCTTAATCCTAGCATCACCACATTGAATCAATCCCAACATCGCATCCTTGGTTCCAGAAGCCCACATATTAGATCCAGCCTCCCCCAGAAATCCCCACTTATGACCACATGAGGCTTTGGGGAGACACACAGATGCAAGCCACCACAATGGGTAATAATATAATGCCACACAAGTTAATGCTAATTTTCTTTCTTTTCTGTCTTCTTCTGTGTGTGCATCTGTGTGTGCATGTGCCTTTTAACCTGCAATTGAAAAATTACATTGTACTGTTTTTCAATAAAGAATATATTCTAGTATCTTGACTTTTTGAAAGCATATCAGGTTCCAAACTAGTTATTTGTGCAGCTTACTAAGGACTTTAGCTGTGAACCTTCTGGTTTTCAATGCAACTACTGTACTTAGAGGATGGGTATATGTAATACAGACTTAAAAACTGTTTAAAATATCTCTTACCTAGAAAAAGAAATATTTCTTTAGAAAGAGATCTTCTTATATATCATTATGTTTCCTTGAGATATTATCTTTCCAGTTTGTCATAATCTATCTTATTCACATTGATCCTTTTAAGCACAGGCACACATTTTTGAGGCAT
The DNA here is from genome assembly GCA_004025085.1 of Thryonomys swinderianus. NCBI lineage: Eukaryota > Metazoa > Chordata > Mammalia > Rodentia > Thryonomyidae > Thryonomys > Thryonomys swinderianus. Next base: position 2,882 of record PVIC010014174.1, read on the forward strand.
CTTCTTCAGGTTTTAAGTCCCGTTTCTGCCAGCGAGCATAGTAACTTACTTGAGTGATTTTGCTAGACCAATGTAAGCGGACTATAAACATGCTTTCAGATAAATCCTCTCTTTTCACTTTGCATTCGTTTTATTAGCTATAAAGAGCTTAAAATTGTTTCAGTTTATATAAATAACTCTTGAAAAATAAAATGCCACACAAGTTAATGCCAATTTTCTTTCTTTTCTGTCTTCTTTTGTGTGTTTATCTGTGTGTGCATGTGCATTTTAACTGCAATTTAAAAATCACATTGTACTGTTTTTCATTAGTTGACAGCAGAATGAAGTTTTAATCCACACTGCTGTTTGGTTACGTTTCCTCTCTGCTACCTGCTCTGAACGTCTCATTATGGTTTCCTTTGTCACTGTTTGTTACAGAGGAGGTGTCTGCGCGGATAGTTCAAGTAGTCACAGCTGAGGCTGTAGCCGTCCTGAAAGGCGAACAAGAGAAAGAAGCTCAGCACAAAGACCAACCCGCAGCTCTGCCTTTAGGTAAATGGAGAAGAGCCTCCGGTCTGGGCCTGGGTCTGCGGATCCTGATCAAGGCTTCATGTTAGAAGACCCATGTTATGTCCGCACAGAGTCTTACGTGTGATGCTCACTGATCATCTACTGAGACGCACTGAAACCAGGCACCTCCACCCTCCACAGGCTCATGGGGGCATTTTGGTAGTTTGTAGAGTGGGAAGCACACAGTTAGCTGGTCCCCTGAGAAGCCCGTAAGTTTTCATTTTTTTGAGCATTAAAAGATTGCACGACCACTAACACAGAAGGGAAATGTACTGAATTTCCAATTAGAGATGGTTATTTCCTTCCAGGGGTTCTGGTAAATGATTAGCTATACTGCAGTCTTGTTTCTGTCTTCCTAAACAAGCTACACAAAACTGAAAGCGAGAGTTTCGTTAGAATCCTCAGTGACTCTGTATCACATAATAAGTACTGACTAATTGGCTCCTCTCAGGGCACTGAGACAGCCCTGCCTTCTTCCTTGGCACAGATTATATGTGCTGCAGTCACAGGCAGGTAACACAACACATGGTTTCTCAGAAAACAGTCCAAGATTTGCTCTCCCACTCATTCATAGGTAAATGGAAAAATAAATAGATAAACAGGCATATATGTAAATACATGAAAAGATACAAGGAAAGCCACCCTCTTTGGTTTGACATGTGTTTATTTTACAGATACACATATCTGATCAGTAGAAAGGTAGGGTTTCTAAGTCCTAAAAGAGTACATACCCATTTTTCTTTTATAGTCTTATCCATACCATTGATTTTCTGATCAGTATGCCTTCAAGACTAATAAAAATAAAAACTGAAAATATTTTGCTCTCCCAAAATAATTACAGAATAGACACAGCATCCTCTGTGTGGTTTATCAAGGACTCTTTTTCTTAAAATGGAGAGGAGAAATGTATATAATCTAAAACATCCTTCAGACTCATTCTTAAAATTTCTGAAATCTTCAAATACACTTTACAATATACCTCATCTTAAAATACAATCATAACCCCCCAAGGATCGGGAACTGAAAAAAGTCATCTTAAGCCCCACAGCAGCCTCTGTTGATCTTTGGAACTGAGTAAACTGGTTTCACTGGCCTTAGGTGAGAATTATTTCCTTCAGAAGTTTCATACCCTGATAGGAGGGGTCCTGCAAAGATCAGTATCCTAAGGCCCAAATGCTGGAGTTCACGGTCAGTAACTTACATCTTGTAAAGCCTTTCTGTCTGTCCTTTATGAGCAAGGCCAAGGTCGCAAGATGATTCAGCACCAACAGTGCAGTTTCTGTCCGGAAGTTACCCCAGGCCACGCCAGCTTCACTCTCTGATAATACGGAGAGAAGATGGTTTTGACATTAGACTCAGTGGACAAAATGTTATTTCAAAAAGATGTCAGCTAGAATAACTATCGATGACCAAAGCAACATTTATTTTCAGATGAGGCATTTGGACAACAAAACTTTTACATTTTTTTTTTTATTCAGACTAGTCTAACCCCAACTAAAATGCATGCCTACAAGTGTTATTTGCTACCTGTGCCCAAATAAAAAATACTATTAATTGAGCAAGTAAATAAAACTAATGAGATGAATAGTAGAAGCTTACCATCCATCGATACTCCCATGTTTATGAAGAAGACAAAATAAGATTTTTGAAAAATACAAAATGCTTGTCTTTTTAGGCTATCGAATATGTGAACCAGGTAATGGGTCCAAACGAGGTTATTGCAGGTTATTATTATTCAGTCTCTCCCAGAATGTCCTGCTAGAGTTTTCGCACAGAGAAAAACTGCCCTGAAGATCCACTCACCTAACAGGATTAATTGTTATCTCATTTCTCCCTTGTTTGATCCGTAGCAGTTGAAGACACAGCTAATCTGCCTCCTTCTCCGCCCCCGTCGCCAGCCTCAGAGCAGACCATTCCCGTGGAGGAAGGTAAGTCGTGCTGGGCCCTTCCAGCTCCGTCTCTTCAAAAAGGGTAAATAATAAATATTGGGCCGAAAGCCATGGACTTCAGGATTAGGCAGATGTCACTCAGCCTTGAAAGTGTTTCAAACAGTGAAGAAATGAAGTCCTCAAGCTTGCCATCGTTTTAATGATGTAAAATCAGAAGAATATGGTAAATAAAAGAGGAAAAAATGCACTGGGTAAAGGAAAGGAAAAGTTCTCACTTCAGTTGCTAGAACAGCTCTAGAGAACCAGCTGATTTAATGTGGTGTCTGACAGAGAAGCCACAGCCCTGCCTTATAAGTGACTGAATAAAAATAAAAGCAATTAATCCCTGCTATAGCAGGAGTCAGGTTTTTGGCGAAGTAGCGCTTGTTTGTGGAAGCATCAGGGATTGTCCCTGCTCCGCTCACCGCTGTGTCACCAAGGGCCTCCCCAGAGTCAGATCCACAGCAAATTCTCAATAAATATTAATGAATGCATGAAGCAGCTCCTGCAGGAGCTTGCGATACCAAGAGCAACGAAGTAAGAGCTGCTGCGAGGGCTTCTTTCCCGCTGAGCCGTGTTACCGCTCATGAATACACTCACGCGCTTCTCCCACGTGGAGTGCTGTGTCAGCTTCTCAGGCCTCGCTGGCAGACAGAGGGGCGCTGGTGGAGGACGCCCGTTCGGAACCTCAGATGCAAAGCCCTAGCTATACCGTGCCCAAACGGCAGTCGGGTGTGCGCTCCCTTCTGACTTCTCAGAATCTGAGTGATGCACAAAAGTTAACTGACCTAAGTCAGATGGACAAGAGGTGACTGTACGTTTTACACACGAAACCAGAATGTTACAACTGTTTCACTCAACTTACTTCGTTCTTGTTTCATTTGGCATCACTTTAGAGTTCATTTTAATGTCTTAAAAACTGAATACTGTTTGTCACAGAAGACTCATCTTTCTGGAATTAGCAATCAAAACCATTTAAAAGCCGGGTGTGGTGGCTCACGCCTGTCATCCCAGCACTCGGGAGGCAGAGGCAGGAGGATTGCTGAGTTTGAGGCTTGCCTGGGCTACATAGTGAGATCAGGGCCGGCCTGAACTACAAAGCGAGACCCTGTCTCAAAAAAAAAAAAAAGTCATTTAAAAATTCTCAGATTCTCTAAACACAAAAATGTAAGTTACTGAACTGCATATAATTAATTCCAATATGAATTATTTTTGTCACAGATATATAAACCTAAACATTTTTTACCAAGTATTTTCTTTCTGAAATTGAAGGTTTTTCCTTAATTTAATGCCTGAAATAATGTTAAATAAACAAAACAACCCTGAGGAAGAAAAAATGAGGGCCAATAATCAGTGCCTAACAGCCACTGACTATTAGTTAATTTTCTTTGATATGATTTAATTTTTAATATATTTATTTGAAGGTTCTTTTGGACCTTACATTCATGCATTTATCCACACATCACCTGCGGAGTTCTGGGAGCTCTGCGCGTTCTCAGCGTGTGCTAGTGAAAAAACAGACATGAGGCTTGATTTTAAAGGAAGGAGTGCATTATCCAGTGGAGAAGGGAAGTCCAATGAATAAGCTTGCAATAATTTCAGTTTGAACTGGCAGCAGGAAGAAAAAGAGCAGGAAGTTGTGAGGCAGAATAGCAAGGGAAGCTTCATTTTATTGAATAGGCAAAGGGACAATTAAGAGGCTGAGCCTAGAAGTATAAGGAAGTGTTGACCAAACAAAAATGGAAGGAAGAGAATTATGGCAAGAGGGACCCGGATGCAAAACTTCTCAAATAGGCAGGTAGAGCTGGTGTTCCAGGGAAGGAGAACACGGCTGATGGGTACTGAGCAAAAGGCAGGAGGAGGAAAGGAAAGGCAGCGTCAGAGCAGCCCGCGGCGGGCAGCGGGAAGCCGTACGTGGTAGCTGTACTTTGCCGGGTCACTGAACATGTTTCTGAGCTCCTGCACAGAGCCATTCAGATGTCAGAGAATCTTCTTCACACGGAAAGGGATGTGATGTCCCCACGGGTGACTGATGGTAAAAGTCTTCCCGAGGTCAAGTCACTGGCCCTTACTTCTTCATGGGAGCGAGGCCCGAAAGGGAGGCAAGCCCTCCGTGCCCCCGGGAGCTCCTCGAGCCGCTCTCCGGAGTGGAGCATAATGAATACGATGAAAATACAAAGAAAATACATGATCACTTTCACATTTTGGTTACTTACGTGTCACAGTGACCTGTTCCCTTATACTTCAGAATTACCTTCCCCAAGTAGTTTCAATATATTCAGAAGAAAAGCCTACTTAACTATCACAGAAAGTAACACAAAGTTATTTTCAAACCTAACTGGCATATCTTTTAGAAAAGCAATAAGCTATACGAAACCCTAATGATCTACTTCTGAAAGTAGAACCATTTTTTGACTTATATGATAAAATAATAGATTGTTATAAAATACCCCTCTTTAAACATCAAATAATAGTATTACCATAAATATGTGAAAGAAATGAGTTCTAGGCACAGCATATTGCCTCTTTTTACTTTAAATCACATTTATGTCTAGCAAATAATAGGTTTCCTTTTAAAGTTTACTTTGTCACAAAATAAATTCTTGACCAGTCAGTCCTTTAAAGCACTCAATTGTAAATCTAATTAGTTTGTAAAGATCCATTCCAATTTCTGTCAGTGTCCTGCTTGCAGCAGGTGTAGGAGAAAGGGAGCAGGTGAGTCTCGTTGCTTTGTCTAAAGGATTATCTTTCTTCTTTGACACACCTTTAAAGTAACTGCCAAGGTCTGATCCGTTTGTGCAAAAGCAAAAGAGCTCTTGGATTAAACTAAGTATTCAGTGACTTTGGGGATACATTAACTTTTTACTATCAAACATTTTTAAAGCTGTCCTTTCCCAATGGGAAAGCATGAAAGCTTCCATGGAATATAATTTCATATATTAATTACCATAATTTATGTTATCATTTATTATAATTAATGTAACATCAATAATTCCAAGGATATGTCCTTATCCTAGGGAACACTTACAAGAAGTTTTGATGAAAAATTTTAACAAGTAATAAACTTAGAAAGGAAACCATAGTACGGATTTCCAGTATTGTACTAGTTATGATGTTTTCTAATTTACTTCCTTTTACTTTTTGACTCAGTCTTAATAACTGACATTGAACTCAACTATTACAATTTGAGAGTCTCTGCAAGTACAGTAGGATTGCCTGCAAACAGAACCAGGAATCCTGCTGCCCTCTGAGGTTTGTTCCAGAGTTCTGGAGAGGTATTTTTCTGTGTCTTACAGGTGGCAAGAGCAATTACCAGTTTAAAACCAGCTTCCCTCTAGTATCATTGTGGAGCAGCATTAATAGAAACTGTAGATATTCTCAACCAAAAGCTCAGAGGATGGGAAGGGCTTTGAGATCATGGAGACCTTTGTGACTAGGGCCAGCTACCTTCATCCACCTTCAGGGACACAAGAAGGAATGCCACAACAAGCAGAAATCAAAATCTATGATACTGCTTCAATGTAGCCTCTCACATATATGATGACTTATTTATACTCCCAGGACTGACCAATTAAGAGTGGTCTGAAGTAGCAACATTTTTTTTTTTTTTGAGACAGGGTCTTGCTTTGTAGTTCAGGCTGGCTCTGAGCTCACTACAGTGCCCAGGCAAGCCTGGAACTCAGCAATCCTCCTGCCTCTGCCTACAGAGTGCTGGGATGACAGGCGTGAGCCACCACGCCCAGCACTGTGGTATTGATTGCTGGTGGGTGTGAGTCTCCACGCCCAGCACTGTATGTGGTTACTGAGATCGAACTCAGGACCTTGTGCTTGCAAGGCAGGTGCTGGAACCACTGGGCTAACCCTCCAGCCCTGAAGTAGCAACTTTTTAACTCAACATAAGCTTTCAGGTGCTTCTTTAAAAAAAGTTTGAACAAAAGCAAGCTAGAGGTCATTTATTCCTCTAATGAAACCAGATCAGCTTCATTTTTGAAGATAATTATGCAGAAGAACTTTGTAAAAGGGCACAGTTCATTAATTTACCCTAACCTTTTATATATCACATTATTAAATAAAATAGAATATTTTTGACAACAGCATACAAAAGCATACCTACTCTACTTATAAGAGACTGAATGCATCTAGTCATTTCTTTAAACAGCAAAAAAAATTATTAAAAAATGAATTAAATTCTTCATAATTCTCAACTCCAACTTTGTTATGACAAGTGAAAGGAAACAGCAGAAGTACTTGAAAATTCATCCAGGTCTACAAAGATACTAATGTGTATGGAATCAACACTGTGTCTGGCACTTTCATGTGTCTTCTCACTTAATTTTCTTAGCAATGAACAGAAATAGATTATATTTGTATCCACTACTATTTTTTTTTTTTTTGAGACAGGGTCTCGCTTTGTAGTTCAGGCTGGCTCTGAGCTCACTATGGAGCCCAGGCAAGCCTGGAACTCAGCAATCCTCCTGCCTCTGCCTCCCGAGTGCTGGGATTTCAGGCGTGAGCCACCACACCTGGCACTGTGGTATGTGGTATTGATGGCTGGTGGGCGTGAGTCTCCACGACCAGCATTGTATGTGGTTACTGGGATCAAACTCAGGACCTTGCACTTGCGAGGCAGGCACTGGAACCACTGAGCTAAATCTCCAGCCCTGTATCCATTATTTTGATTTGTGTCTGGTCAAGTGATTCATCCAGAATTCAAATCTAAATTTAAATCCTGCAAACCATTCCCAATTTTGGCTCTTGTCAAACTTCTTACTGTGGGATTTTGGGAGTACATTATCTTCAAATAGGAGTTCCTTGTTATAAGTTATTATATGGATGTCCTTTTTCTAAAACCACTCCACATAAATATTTTAATTATTTTTAATTACTATGCATCCCACTCCGATTGGAAGTGATCCAACAGCACCTACAACGTGCAACTTCCTAACAAATGAGAACCTAATAATGTCTTCAGTTACTTGCCCTGGAATGCAGTGCCGTGTTGGGACTTAACCTAACACCCTAAGCATAGCTTGCCTGGCTTTAGCTCTTGAGCTTGTATTGTAGATGGGTTTTATTCACAAGTCCTAAAGAGAGACTTGGAGAACAGGTAGCACATAATACCAAGGAAAGATTGGTCTTTGCCAGATACTCCTCCAGGTTGCTTTTCCACTAGAGCCTTAAAAGTTTCTGTTGTTGACTGGTTAAAGTCTTCAGAATAGAGAACACTGCTTCTTTCAAGATATGACAGACATGAAGCAAACCTGTGGGCTGTGTTTACAACTAACCATTTATAAAAAGAGCAACACTGATGAGAAAGGGAGAGCCCAGATCTTCGGAAGCTTAGTAACATCTTCTGCGTACGGCCTCCATCTGACAGCTCTCAGTTTTCAGCTTGGTTTTATACTCTAGTGTTCCCTACTTCTTCACCACCGGAAGTATAGAAAAATAGAGCTTCCCTCATTTGCTTCTTGTCTCCCCACACAATCTGTTAACATACCCCAAGTATTTACAGTAATTTACCTAGCTGGGAAGTCTGTGGTGTCAGCCGCCGGAGGAAACCCCAGTGGCCAGGACGCGGGACAAGCTGAGGGCTGTGCTTCGGGCAGTGCTTGTAGGCCAGATCTTGGACAATTGTCTCCTCAGCTGAGAAGCTGAGCTAAGTTGGACTAAGAATATCCAACATTGTTTTCGGCAGCTGCTAGCCCTTGATATAGTAAGTATCACAGCCGAACATCCTATCATCCATCCAGAAGCAACTTCCTTGGGATAATCAGTAAATAACATGTTCAAAAGACTAAAGTGATCCATCCACAGGGTGTTATTTTTAGTACCCTTATGATTTTAGACTTACTCCCAGTTGTCAGCATTTGGTTGCAGAAAAACAATTTACTGTCCTAAAAATACATTCATTTGCAAACTAATGCTATAATTTTGTTGCCTACAACCTGGTAGAAATAAAAATTATAGAGAGAGACACTGTACATCTTGTTCTTATTATTGGGAGTTATGAAGTTTTAACATTATTTCAAGGTATATGAACAAAGTAATTAGCATGTTTGGTGAAACGCTACCTTCATTTATGGTACCTGAATGAAATCCAAAGCCTCATAGTATTCATTCCCATGGTCCTTGAAGCTCATTGAGTTATACCAGATTCAAATGCTAAACAAACTGGTTTATAATTGTAAGTTTGAGGAACTGTGCTTAAGTAAGTCATACTTTTAAGCCAAGTCACAAACAAGGACAGAAATGGGAGCAATTTCGTAAGAAACAGTCAGATATTTGAAACATAAAAAACAGCCAAGAGCCAGTGGTACAAATGAAACCCTGTGGAATGAAATTCTGAAGGCGACTCTAGAAAAGCTAACAGTGTCTTCATTAAGCTTTCAAAGGAGAAGCAAAACACAATAAACCAAGTTTGCAGTGGTAAGAGTATACTAAAACAGTATACTACACATCTCTAGTCACGTAGAATTGCATCAGCCTTAGCCCCCGATGAAAAAGCCATGGTGACCACTTTCTGCTTATTAAAGCAGTGAAGAGATCACTTTGTAGATTTTTCTTAACAGAGTTAAAACTTAAAATGGCTTACTGGCTGAAGTCATCAACTCAGATTGAATTAACCAAAATGCTATTTGTACATCCTAGATACTTAGAGCTCTGCTTGTACAGGAACTATTTTTCCTTATGATCTTAGAGGTATGATACACTGACAACTTTTTTCCTCCTTTAATTTATAAATATATTCTTATAAGAATAAGAAGAATTGATTTTCCCAAAAAGATTTCCTGCAAAGAATGCCTTTGTTTTGTAATGCTTCATTGCTATTCCAGTGTTTCCTCAGTTATTCTCCCTCCCTTGAGAGGAATGCATAGATAATTTGTATTTTCCAGCAGGGATGTCAATACTTTTTATTTGCTTAGATCAGTGGCAGATTTTCCTGAAGGACAGTTTAATGCAGTGGCCCTGAAGCATGCAGCATTCCCTGTTGCCCACCCTCCATCTGCTTGGCTGTGCTGATCCCCCCATCCTCTCGTGCTGCCCCCACGGCCTTCGTGTCCTCATGCAGGTGTCTCGTCTCGTCCGTCTGATCTGGTGTCTGTCTCGTCCCGTTCACCCTGCAGTTTCTTCCTGTGTGTCTGTTTGTAGATGAAGGGGCTGAGGATCAAGTGGGTCCTCTACACAGGTTCCCCAGCCATGAGCCTACCACCAGCGGGGAGAGGCGTAGACTCCTAGCCCCCTCCATCTCGGTGTCTGTGCCTGATGACGATCCTTACAATTCTGATGACGAGTACTATGAGCATCCCTTGTTCAGCTCAGAGTGGACCACTGCTAGTGTGCTCCCCGGTGTGCCAGCGCAGAGCGCAGAGGCCCACTTAGGCCAGGAGAAAGGTGAACCAAGCATGGTGCCCTTTTGCTCCTCCTCCCCAGCCTGCAGCTTTGCCCACACGCACCCTGTTCTGTGTACTTTCGCGGGGGGTGGGGGGCAGGAGCCTGTTTTTTCCATGTGAATGCAAAGTCCCTGTATAGGTGTATAGATCCAAATGATTCAAAAATGTTAGAAAAGAAGCCTTTCTTGAGGCATGTGTGCGCTTCCTTTTTTGTATCATTGCTTCTGAGAAGGCGCAGTCAGCAAGAACAAAAACGTTTAACTAAAACATCACACACTTCTACTGCTTGCAAATATATATTTTTTACCCAAACTAAAACATGACCCTGAAATTCTTCTTTTTCCATCTTGGATCAACCATGTTACTAAGGCCAGCCTTAAGCAGGATTAGCTTTCTTTTTAGTGCCATGTTAACACAATCTCTTTAAAAGAGAAAAAGTGAAGGATCTGTTTGGAGCAGAATAAATATTATCTCAGTAATTTGTTTCCCCTTTGCACTCAGGCATCTGTAAAAACCACAGAGGCTTCCTGGGTAACTAAATCTTGGCTCCTGTCAGGAGCACGGGGCTGAAAAGAAGGAATGGATGGGGAGGCCTTGTCCCCTGGGCCCCCTGAAGCCAGTTGATGATTGGCGGTGGTGGGGATGGATGGCTGGGTCCCGGCAGACATCCTGTCTCAGGCTAATTAATAGTTATGTAACAAAAAAAAAAAGAGAAGAAAGCTTAAAATAACTTTGCTCAAGTGAAGACACTTTGAGATGGTGAAAATAACCCACTTAGAACTTTTGCACAAGTTTTTTCATATGGGGCGATATGCAGTGTAAGACAGTCCCAAGGCACTGACCAATAAACTCACAGGTCACCAACTACGTTCATGACAAGAAACTTCTTCGATGGATGTTTTGAAAACAAAGGATTCTTCAGACGGTCTGAAGAAGAAACAGAACCCAAATCCATTGAGACCTGAGTTCTTCTAACAGTGTGGACTTTTCACACTGGAAAATATTTGAAGGAAGAATAAGTCCAGTGGAAATGAACGTGACTTATACAAACTGAGAAAATGGAAAGCTAAAAATGTATGTGGATTTGGACACTTTTAAATTAACTTGATTAGAGTTTATTCCATAAGGCAACACTTACAAAACACATATTAAAATTAAAGTGTAAATAAAATCTATTCACTGTAAAAATTTCCTTAAGAATAAGTTAGAACTGGAATTTTTTAAATGTCCCTTACAAAGCTAAATTGAAAAATTGGAAGTATCCAAGTACCAAACTTAAAAAGGTGATATAGTTCTCCCCATCCCCCAAGAAGGTTAATATTTCTTAAAACAAAAATTTATGTTTTTTTAATCTGTGTTCATTCCCACAGGGCCATTTAAAAATGTCCACCCATTTCATAGAAATTTCATAGCAATTCTCTATTTGCAAAACTAGCAATGTATATATTTTCCTCTTAAAGGATAAAATGCATTTGTTGACCTTTTACTGGTAATTGAAGTATAAATGAACAAATGAATAGAGTAACAGAACCTTCATAAGTTCACTGTTTGTGTATTAAAGGCTAAATTTTCCCTGTAGTATACATTTTGAGAATATTTTGGTAATTCGGTCACCACCTCCCGATCTTTCCTGAGTGACTTGCTTATAAATTGCAAAAATAAGATTTTTGAGCTGGAGATTTAACTCAGTGGTTCTGGAGCCTGCGTAGCAAGCACAAGGTCCCTGGTTTGATCCCCAGTAACCACATACAGCAATACCGGGCATGGTGACTCATGCTGACCTGCAATCAATCCCACATACCACAATGATGGATGTGGTGGCTCACACCTGTAATCCCGGAACTCAGGAGGCAGAGGCAGGAGGATTGTTGAGTTTTGAGGCTTGCTGGGGTACATAGTGAGCTCAGGGCCAGCCTGAACTACAAAGCAGAATCCTGTCTCAAAATAATAATAATAATAATAATAATAATAATAATATTTTCTTGCTAATGTGCACATCTTCTTAATATCAAAGTGAACTATACAGAAATCATATTATTGATTAAATAGTATTATAACAATTATGCCCCAGAGAAAGACTTTTGTAAATAATACTTAAATTTCACCTTAACTTTGTCTTTCACAATAATTTACCTGCTCCTCAAAATTCTTCATTTTCTAAGGCATCATCTTATTCCATGAAAATAATACAAATTGTATTAGGTGGTCTTTTACCATAAATATATTATAAAGCTTCGATGGATTTTCTGATAAAGCAGTTAAGGTGATTGGTTGACTATTACTTTAAGAGAACAGCTTTTTAAAAAATTATTGTTCCCAAGAGTCCTCTGTGAAGTTTACTCATTTTAAATAAAGCAAGCAGGAATTCTTATGTAGGGGCTTCCTGCATTGGAGAAAACAGCACATGTCTAACAAATATAAAGGGCTTTTCAGTGCATCGATGCATCTCTCCTTTCACAACCATCTGTAACCTGGCAGCACTCACCTCTTATTCCCAGCAAGCTTTGCACACGTGTGCAACTTGATGCCATTTCCACTGAGTGATATATCAATAAAACCCTTTCAGCTCTTAAAATAGTCTTTTAATGAGGTTTTAAAAGGCATGGCTATCAGCAGATTCTACATCATAATTTTCCAACCAGAATATCATGTGTGTGGTATCAGACTGTCAATTCGCTGATCCAAACGGTAAAACATACTTGAGGTCCTGGTGAATCGTTCCAGGGGAGCTGAAAGTGTTCCTTGAATAATATTTCTGTCCTTCCATGTATTGTTATGTGGTCGTGATGTCAACATCTTTTTCACCCCTAAGAAGAAGAAACTCTAGAGGGCCGGATGGCTGAGGAAGAGAAACCTGCTGCTCTTCCTGGGACAGAGTGTGGGGCTGCTAAGTCCTCAGACCAGCCCCAGGGCGTCAGTGAGGGCCACATGGAGTCTAGTACGGAGGCCCAGATAGTTCCAGAAGAGAGTGCGCCCCCTGGCGCTCTGCATGAGCAAAGTGTAAAAGAGATCACAGAGTTGTCTCCGGAAGTACAAACCCCTTCCTCTGCCAAGGAAGGTGTGTTTCTCAGGATTTGCATGTGTTTTGGCGCAAAGGGTCTCTCTAGCAGCTTACAAACCTGGCGGCTTCCAAAGCTGTTTCATCTCTGGGTCTTCTCATAATCATGAGACCACCGTTTCAGCCTTCATGCTCAGAGAGTGTGGCTTGCACAGGTGCTGTGTGGCAGCTTGGTTGTCCCCTGCTGCAGCTGTTTGTTGGTTGTCCTTTGCCATGATACAAGATGCTTTGCAGCAGGCTGACGATGCTGTGTGGGCTTTTGAGTTCCCCTCCCTGCTCATTTCGAATGTTTGCCAGTCACATTGCTAATACATGTGTATTTTTGTTTTGGTTTTTTTTGGGATAGCAACTCATATGCTTTTCTTTTAAAATCCTACAATTGGATTTTGGCACCTAGATGCTGAAATGATGGAGTCGCTTTTATTTGCAATTGCAACCTGCTATATTTTTTATGCTTTAACAAATACTGGTTTGGTTCCTTAAGAGCTCCTGTTGATGTTTCTCATGTCATTTTCTTTCCATGGCAGCCAACCCCTGCAGTCAATGCCATATCTCTTGAGTTTCCATCCATCTAACCTTTATTTCAACTTCATAAGATATATCTTTTCTGTTATTATAACAGGACACCCTGGCATCTAAAGTAAGAATGATCTATACACTCGCTCTTTAAGAGATGATTGAAATTTGTGATTTTTCCCCCAAATCTTTCCCATGTAACTACATTTAGCTGTAATGACCACTGTGAAATAGTTTCAATCTTAAAACACAATTGGGGCTTTAAAGCCTGTTGGATTGGTGAATAAATTAAAATAACTGTGTGTAACTTATTTTCTGTGAAGCATCTCTTAGACCAATACCAGTCAGTACTTCTACCATTGGTCATATTTGCAGGGAATGAGGCCATGACCACAAAGGGAAAGGTATTTGGAAAGTTTATTATTTGTGTGACTTGCCAGTATGAATAACTTAGCTCGTATGGTCTCACATCTAAGAGACAGATTAACCAGTTATGAGGTAATTAAAATATTAAATATGTGGCACAAATTGCCCTGTCGATTCTTAAATTAATATCACATAAAACTGCGAAGAAATGTTTATATTCCTGAAATTTAACCTCAGAGGACTTCTAAAAATTGATGCTGATGGCCTTTCAGCTGTCCTCAAATTGGTTCAGGCCTCTGTTGATAAGGTTATCTGAAGCTTTTATTTCTTACATCATTATTAATTACTTGGCATCTTGCCCTGGCCTGCCAATTCATTTTCAAAGAAGAAAAACCTATGAATACAATTCAAAAGAAATCAATCTTTATCCATATCTAGCTCTTAATATATATTTCATATCCTAACATTAACCACTTACTCTATATGAATTAATATATAGAAGGCACATTTTCTTTTCCACTGTAATACACGTTACATAATGTTTAGGACATGCCAGACAAACTAATTAACAAATAAAAAGACAAATGAGTAGTCTGAAGTAAACTCTTCTTATAATTCCCGTACACATTAATTTACAACAGCTCATTTTAGTAACAGCTCACATCTATCTCAGCTCTTACATTTTCATATTGATTTTTAGATGAGTGGCATGCATGCATGCTCCATATTTTTTCATTTCTCACCCATTCATCTATCATCTCAAAATATAATTTTAAGCTTACTGCCTGAAAGCACTTGCCTATGATTTGTTTAAAAATCAACCCGATTACTTCAGATTTACTTACAGCCTCGAAGATGGAGTTCCGTGATCAGCAGGAAATGACTGCCTCAGCAGCTGAGCCTTTAGACAAGAAAGAAAAGGAGTCAAAGGCGGAAAGTGAGCCTGGTGAAGACCTTAAACATGCTGCCTTAGTCCCTCAGCCTGACACAGCTGAAACTTCCCCTCTCACAAAGGACATGCAAGGTGCAGAAGGAGAAAAGGCACCTCCTGCTCTATTTGGGCATCCTGTTGGTGCCACCCTCGAAGACATGAAACAGAAGGCAGAACCAAGCTTTGTGGTACCTGGCATTGGCCTTCCTGCACAGTCTCCAGCCTCCAAAGAGCAAAAAGACTGGTTCATTGAAATGCCAGTGGAAACGAAGAAAGATGAGTGGGGGTTAGCTGCTCCAATGTCTCCTGGCCCCCTGACACCTATGAGGGAAAAAGATGTCCTGGAGGATATTCCAAGATGGGAAGGGAAACAGTTTGATTCCCCCATGCCAAGCCCCTTTCAAGCTGGAAGCTTTACTCTTCCTGTAGATGTCATGAAGAATGAAATTGTAACAGAAGCCTCACCTTTTGAGCCCGACATCTTACAACCAGACAACAAAATAGCATTGCAAGAAATCGGTGGCCCTGTGACTGCCAAAGATAGTTCTGAAGTTGAAGAGCCACAGAAAGATAAGCTTGACCAAGTGGCAGAATCAGAAGCCTCAGAGGCAATTACCTTACTCAAAGATCACCATGTCCCAGCTGTGGAAGGATATGCCACTGAAAAAGATTTAGGGGAAAAAATAGGGGCCATCCATGAAGAGAAAGGAGAGATTTCCATGCCCAGTGGACAGGAACCTACACTTACTGAAAAGGAACTTCAGCCTAAGCTTGAAGAGAAAACATCTGTTTCCGACAATGAAGCTGTACCAAAAGAGCAGGAATCCTCAAAATTGAGAGATGAAGAAACCGGCATAATTCCGACTGCTGCTGAGCACACTTTCTTGAAAGAACCACCTGAAGGCCAAGAGCATGCTACAGATATATTAAAACAGGTCTCCTTCCCTGCAGGTTTGGAACAAACAGTGACAGATTCAACCACGACCTTAAGCACCTTGGAACAGGTCCCACCCAAGCCAGCTGCACTCCATGAAAAGAGTACATTACAGGAACTTTTTCAGGAGAAAGTTCCTGACAAAGACAGTCAGGTTGAAGGAGTCGGAGCTGCACCATCAGCAGAAGTGGAAGTGCCACTTTATGAGGATAAGTCAGGAATGTCCAAGTACTTTGAAACATCTGCCTTGAAAGAAGAAGTGACCAAAACTCTTCAGCTGGCCAGTGATTACTATGAACTAAGTGACACAAGAGAAAGTGCCCCCGAGTCTGTTGAGACCATGTCTGCCATGCATGAAAATGGTGACAAAGGACTTCAAGCAGGGCAAGAATCCCAGCCCAGTGCTCCAGCACAGGAAGCAGGGTACAGCACACTTGCACAGAGTTATCCATCTGATTTACCTGAAGAACCCAGTTCACCTCAAGAAAGAATGTTCACCATTGATCCAAAAGTGTATGGGGAAAAAAGAGACCTCCACAGTAAGAATAAGGACGATTTGACACTTAGCAGAAGCTTAGGACTCGGTGGGAGGTCTGCAATAGAACAAAGAAGCATGTCAATCAATTTGCCCATGTCTTGCCTAGATTCCATCGCTCTTGGATTTAACTTTGGCCGTGGCCATGACCTCTCTCCTCTGGCTTCTGATATTCTCACCAACACCAGTGGAAGTATGGATGAAGGCGATGATTATCTTCCAGCTACCACCCCTGCGGCGGAGAAAGCCCCTTGCTTCCCAATAGAAAGCAAAGAGGAAGAAGAAAAGGTAGAGGAAGAAAAAGCTACTGGAGAGGAAAATACTCAGATCGAGACATCCTGTGAGTCGCCTTTTGTAGCCAAAGATTATTACAAAAATGGCACGGTCATGGCCCCTGATCTGCCTGAAATGCTCGATCTGGCAGGCACAAGGTCAAGACTGGCTTCCGTCAGCACAGACGCCGAGGTTGCCAGAAGGAAATCTGTCCCCTCAGAGACTGTTGTGGAGGAGGGTACTACTGGCTTGCCACCTGTGACTGATGGAAACCATGTCATTGTGAAAACAGACAGTCAGCCAGAAGACCTGGGCTACTGTGTGTTCAACAAATACACAGTCCCCCTGCCGTCACCAGTGCAAGACAGTGAGAATCTGTCCGGAGAAAGTGGTTCTTTTTATGAAGGAGGTGATGATAAAGTTCGAAGAGATTTGGCTACAGACCTTTCATTGATTGAAGTAAAACTTGCAGCTGCTGGGAGAGTCAAGGATGAGCTCAGTGCAGAGAAAGAAATGTCCTCACCTACTGCTCTGGTTAGGGAGTTTGATCAGGACAAGAAAGCAAGTGATAAGCTGGATACTGTACCGGAGAAAAGTGAAGAACATGCTGATTCGAAAGAATACGCCACGGAAACAGCAGAAGCCGGTGGGAAAGTGGACACGCCTGGGTTCGGAGTAACGCAGAAACCGACTTCCGCAGAAGGACTGACAGCGTCAGAAGACACGGCATCTGACAGAGCAGAGAAAGGTCTTAGTTTGGTGCCAGAGCTGGCGGAGGTGGAGCCATCCAAGAAAACTGAACAAGGTCTGGATTTCGCTGCAACTAAAGCCGACCAGGGTCAATTAGATGTTAAAATTAGCGACTTCGGGCAGATAACTGCAGAGCTAAGTGTAGATGCCGAAAAGGCGGCAGAGCTTAAACTCGAGGGTGCGCAGGACCTGGCGCCCCCGACCAAAGCACCCCAGGAGGCAGCCGTGTCCCTGGGCGCTGAGGCTGTCCATGTGAAGGAAGGCGCACGAGTCAGTGAGACAGAAGTCAAAGAAAAGGTGGCCAAGCCCGACCTGGTGCACCAGGAGGCTGTGGACAAGGAGGAGTCCTATGAGTCCAGCGGTGAGCACGAAAGCCTCACCATGGAGTCCTTGAAACCTGAGGAGGGCAAGAAGGAAATGTCTCCGGAGTCATCCCTGATCCAAGATGAAGTCGCCGTTAAACTGTCTGTTGAAATCCCTTGCCCACCTGCTGCTTCAGAAGCTGACTTGGCCGCAGACGAGCGAGCCGATGTCCAGATGGAATTTATTCAGATGCCAAAAGAAGACAGCAAAGAGGCGCCCGGTATCTCCATCACACCCTCTGACCTTGCCGAGCCGCAGCTCGAAGCGGTCGTGCCGGAACCGGCAGAGGCTCCGAGTGAGGAGGTGGAGATCGAAGCCCGGGGAGAATACGACAAGCTGCTCTTCCGCTCAGACACTCTGCAGATCGCCGACCTGGTCGCGCCCGGGCCCAGAGAGGAGGGCGTGGAGACCCTCCCAGGCGAGCGCAAGGGGGTCATCGAGTCCGTGGTGACCATCGAGGATGACTTCATCACTGTGGTGCAGACCACCACCGAGGAGGGGGAGTCGGGGTCCCACAGCGTGCGTTTTGCAGCCATCGAGCAGCCGGAGGTGGAAAGGAGAGCTTCCCCTCCCGAGGAAGAGGGGCTCGAAGCCGAAGGAGCCGCCGAAGCCCAGGCAGAACCCAAGGACGGCTCCCCCGAGGCCCCGGCTTCCCCTGAGCGAGAAGCTGCGCTGTCAGAGTATAAGACAGAAACCTATGACGATTACAAAGACGAGACCACGATTGATGACTCCGTCATGGATGCTGACAGTCTCTGGGTGGACACTCAAGGTGTGCTCTTTTTTTGTTTTGTTTCTAATTTTCTACTCCCAAATCCAATCTGATAGCCTAACGGGCATTAAAAAAAAAAACATTTTAAAATACCCCTTTACCCCTTTATTTTGCATTTTGTGAAATATGTAAAGGATTCTGTACACTTGTCACTAATGTTTTTGCTGTTGTTGTTGTTGTTGTCATGATTTGCTTTGATCCACAGATGATGATAGAAGCATCATGACAGAGCAGTTAGAAACTATTCCTAAAGAGGAGAAAGCTGAAAAGGAAGCTCGGAGACCATCTCTTGAGAAACATAGAAAAGAAAAGCCTTTTAAAACCGGGAGAGGCAGAATTTCCACTCCTGAAAGAAAAATAGCTAAAAAGGAACCTAGCACGGTCTCCAGGGATGAAGTGAGAAGGAAAAAAGGTTCATTTAACAATCACTTCTTTGACAATGTTTTTGAAGTCATTCATTTTACTTTTGTGTAGAAGTAACTGCCTGACAGCGGTAACTGATTACTTACAAAATTTTCATTTGGTTTTGTTCCAATTGTCTCTTTTTTTTTTTTTCCTGATGGTATGCTCTTTGTGTTTTCTTGTTCATAGCAGTTTATAAGAAGGCTGAACTTGCTAAAAAAACAGAAGTTCAGGCCCACTCTCCCTCCAGGAAATTCATTTTAAAACCTGCTATCAAATACACTAGACCAACTCATCTCTCCTGTGTTAAGCGGAAAACGACAGGTGACTGTTCAGTTCTGCAATGTGGCTGGCAAACATAGACACGTATTTCTTTTCTTTTCTGTTCTTTTTTTTTTTATCTCATTACTGTAGCAGCTTCTTCATTTTACTTTCCTTCAAAGAATCCCAACAGTCATGAACAATTTTGCTATGAAGTGTCTTGTATCATTATTCTTTATTTTCTCCCTCCCTGCAGAAGAGCTCATGACCATCTGTCTTTTTGTCATGCTCAGACATAACGATGTGTGATTGTATCTTGGCACTGTGCTCTAATGTCACGTTCTGGGGATTCCTCTTTTCATTCTGTGTGTTTGGTTAGATGATGGCGATGAATTCTACCATGGTATGCATTCTCATTATTTTGCTTATTTATCTTCTTCATGCTTAAATCATATCTATTTGTCTTATTTTCTACATCGTCCCTGCCAAATCTGTTACTGATGTTGATGAATTTACTGAGAAACGCCAAGAATGCATAATGATTAGGATACTGAAAATGAAAAGCAATCTGAGGTAAAATTGTGCTTTGCGAAATTATTTTGTTTTGGATTTTAAAAAAATGAAGCAAGATAATGAAATTGTGTGGCAGTTGTGTCAAATTTTATTACTTATATGCTTGATTAACAGGATTTTCAATGCTATATCTTTCTATATCTGTTCTATATCTTTTGACATTTTGTCGTAAGGATTATCTTGAATGTGTTGAACTAAACAGTGTAATTTTCTGACAATTCAGATTGCAGAATTGTAAGCTAAAACTCTTTCCCTCTTAGTAGAAACCTAAGTTAGAAATAAATTTAGGTTTATTTCTATTTTGCTACCTAATTCTGTGCCTTCTCCAAATATAAATATTTATTTATCAAGTTTTTAAAAATAGTGGAAAAAAGAATGAAACATGTAGAAATCATAATAAAACCTATGCAAATATCTATAGTGCCAACTTTATTTCTAAATTTCAATTCACTTTTGTAAGTATGATCACACTAGGATAATCTTAATGTTTACAATATGTTTTATTTTGGCATTTAAATGGCATTCTTGTAGCCTACAAAACCTCAGATTGTTAAATCAGAAAGGAAAATTTTCCTTTCTTTTATATATCACACATGTCTCTATACTCACCTTTGGATGGTTTCAGTGGTTAAGAACAGCACCACATTGTGAGAAAAAGAAAATCAAGGTAATTGTCAGTTTTGTGACAGACACTAAGAATTTCAAGTCTTTTGTATTTGTATTCTTCACATAGGAAGCATATTGTGTGTTTTCCCTTCAGAGCCAGTATCTGAGGCGGGATTCTAAATGGAAGGCTTCTCTATGCTTGAAAAGCTTCATAAAGATTCTTGATGAGGAATGCCTCTAAATTTAGATCTAGAAATTAACACGACATCTCCAAATCATACATTTTAGTTCATTTTTAAAAGGTTTTTTAGCCTCATTAAACTAGGAATTCTTCTTTTAGTTAGATGAAACCATGAGTAAGCAGAATCTTCTGCTGGAGCCTTTAAAAATTGTCCGGTTTTTTTCTTGAATGATTAGAGATATTATCAGGATTGTGGAATTTCAGAAGAAATCTGAGATGTCTTAGTAGTGTCTGGATGTTCATTGGTATTCAGTTTACCACACTGAAATTATTATTTTTTGAGGTATATTAAAAATCTTTGGGGCTTCCTTTATTCCAGTCAAATATTAAGATATTCTGACAAAATGCATGTGCTAAGCATACGTCTCCTTGTTTTGAAACAAACTACATGCATATGTAGTAGAAATTTGAGATATGTTACATAAGTAGGAAGGCATTCCTTTAACTCCTTCTTCAGGAATTCAATTCTAGAATCTGCACAATATTCCCAAGCAGGCCTCCATCCCCAGTGCATATTGTAGGCACTGACTGTTTTGGCATTAGGACTGTCCATGGCATCGGAAGCCTTTCGAAACTCATGTAGGGAGCTTGTAAGGATAAATATTTGTTTCCTTCAGGGTCTGCCTCTTACCAAGGAAAATTAAGGAAGTAAACACATAAGCTTGCCTGTTTTATTTTCTAAACATAACTTTTAAATAATGGATGGTTTTCCAAAACAAAAGTATTGTCTTAAATTGTGAAATACTTAAATCAGGTAAGTCATCAACAGAAAATATGATCGAGATGATGGAGTTTCAAACTGAAGCCAGGAGTATAAGGTAGCAGCAAGAGAAACAACAGTAACAGATATGGTAATAATTCCATACAGGAAGTGCATGTGTAGAACATGGTCTGTATTTACTGAATTTGAAATTCCTCTCATGTTTTCTGTCCTTGACAAGCTATTTTTCTTCCCTTTTCATGTAGTACATTTCACATCAAACAAACATGTCATTCATATTGTGAAGTGAAGGGTGCAGAGAGGAAAGGGTTGGCTGTGCATGACAGCCTGGAATGTGAAAAGCAGCAGTAACTGTAGCTATGCCAGAGGCTTCCAGCCAAACGAGAGGGTTCATCAGTCTCAAGGAGCCCCTCTCCGTCACGCCGACCCTGGAAGCCAGTCAGCGTCCTTTTCCTTAAGTTCTGCAGCGCTCACGTTCCTGTTACGTGACTTCCGTTCCAAAGAGTCTAGCTTCCTGTAGCCAGGATTCTAAGGTATATTGTGAACCCTGTAGCATATAACTGGCGGCTCTACCTGTGCTTTGCTAGACCCTGAAATACCCTAAGTAGTACCCGTTCTAGTTAGAGTCACGTGTTATCTCGTAATTCAGATTTCTTCAGTTAATCAATTTAGACTGCAGTATAAACAAAATTTTTGGTTTGTATTAGTCTGTTGACACAACAGAATAACCAGAAGGTATTGAAAAAAAATGCATTTGTGTGATTTTTAGCCGCTATTTCAGTAGCTTTGTGTCTTTTCTTTTCAACAGCAACGGGTGGTGAATCAACTCAGGTTCCTGGTGTATTTAAACAGGCAAAGGACAAAGTCTCTGTGAGTAAAATAAATTTTACCTTGTTTTTCATTTCAGCCTCCTTTTGGTATTACTTGCAGTGTCTTAATAACCTTAGATGTTCTTTACATTTTTAGATCCTTACACCCTTAAATGTCGTTTTAAACCACTCACTCACCCAGGTTGAGACCCAGAAGCGCCCAACCAAGGATTAACACCCCCTGGAATGATATGATGGTAGCTGGAAGGGATGTGGCTGGACTGCTCTTTGTTAGTAAGATAAAAAGCATGAAGCAGCGTGATGATTTGGCAAAAGTGGAAAAGACCAATTAATCTGCTTTATATAGAATCAAATTTACCATTATAATCAACGTAACTATTTTATAATACATTAGAAATCAAGTTGGTTAAGTTCATCCATGCATCTCCTTAGGATAATTTAATGTTAGAAAAATTGGTCTTTCAAAAAAGATGTCTATATTTAAAGTTTTTGCTGGGTAGTACCAAACTTATATTTGCCAAATTTTAAAATAAATATATTACAGTTTTAATGTGGTTCTATTAATAGGTTTAGCTTTTTCATGTTTGTAAATATTTTCTATTTTTCCTTTTTGAATTTCTTCATATTATTAACTATTTTAAAGGTCAAATCATGTAAAAATCCATGTAAAATTAGGAAATTTACAGTAAATAATTTGAATGATGTTAGTTAATAACATTGCAATATTCTGGCTTTCCATAATTCTATATGATACTTAAAGTATAATTCATAATTTAGCCTTCTAATAATATATAGGTTTTTAAACTTCTACTTCTTATTTATAGTGAAAACGATTTGTTTCCATTGATGATCAAACTTTTGATAATCATTTTGAACCCCAAGGGCTTCACTTTGATCAAGGAAAGTATTTTACTCTTACACAAATGTTTTCAGACATATTACTGAATATATGACAGGTAATAGAATTTATTTGCTGCTCTGGTCAGCATGAGGCTTTATTTTGAAACAATGGATTCCAAGCTTTACATTTCTTTACCTTCTGTTTCTGAGAACTAATGACCTGTCTTGTTCAAATGCTACACATTTATTATTTAAATGATACTTCTTTTATTATCTTAATTTTCTAAAAGTAAAGGATGATGAAAATTCCTAAGTAATAATGTAATCATGAAGATTAGATAAAATAATTTGAAATAATATATGGTGTATTGATTGGAAAATAGCATTCATTTAATAACAGCAGCTGTTAGTTGTTGTTATTATTTAGAAATTAAATGTCTTCAAGACCAGGTACTGAAAATAAGTCTGAGTTTGTTCCCCTTAGGAAAACATTTTAAATACACACCTTTTGGGAAACCCATAGAAAATACTCAAGACTTTAGTCTGTAAAGATATTGTGTGACCTAAAATTAACTTTTTACCTTGTAAGTTTCCATCTTATTTTTGTAGTGAAGAAAAATAAATTCATCATTTAACACCTCCATTTTCTTCCTAATACTTCACCCTCTATTTATGTTTCCTAACATTTCCACACTCGTTCTGACTTGATTATCTCTGATATTCAGGAAAACTTTTGATTATCTCTGATATTGCATGAAAACTTTCTTCTAATTTTTGTCTTATTCTTCATCATGAAAATTACCCATAACCCTTCGTGACCTTGAGTTTCTGTTGGCAATGGCAGCTTGTTTAGCACTATTAGCACTTGTCTTTCTTAATTAGAGGCAATCCAGTTGCTTCAGTCCTGTTTCTTAGAACACATTTTTGAAATTCCCTGTTTTGTGGGCAGGATCAATTGAAAAAGAACAAGTGTGCTGACCCAGTTAGGCTCCTGCTTATGACCCTGGGGCCGTGAAAGAGGAAGCCACTCGTACAGCCTGTGCTTGCTTGTGTCCCTGTGGAAGCGGCTCTCAGTTTCATCCACTATTTTCCTAACAGCTACATCAGATTAACCATTTGAAAATCATAGTCTCCTTGGCTTTGTCTTTCTTGTCTGTGCTTTTAACAGTCTTCTAGGAGCCATCATAAGATGCCAGCATAGCTTTCTCCAAAAGCTACCTACACTTAGTTTTCCTAGGCAACCCCAAATGGGTAAATTAAGTCTGGTGATTTTCATGGCAAAACATTTTGGGCTGACTTTCCTTCTGAGATTTTATAACACTTCCTAGAGACACTCCTCTGTGCAGAGAAAGTTCTTACTAATTCTATACAATAACCAGGTTCCCAGTTGTGTTGTACTCATACAAGGAACTCATTACCTCTAACTCTGCATGTTTTCTAAGAAAGTTAATATAGATTATCTGAAAAATAGCTTTTCTAAATCTTTAATGTTCAAGAAAGAAGAAGAACTAGGAGGGGGAGGTGGGGGAAACAGAATACATGGGTAGGGGTGATGAGGTTGACAGATGTATCTTGATATTATTTACACTATATATTGGTTAGAAAAATAATATTATTAGGTCTATGCATTGTCTAAAACTTAAAAATGTGATCAAGATATTGATCATTACACTTTAAAGGCTGTAATTATATATTAGGAGAGCGTTAGACTCTGAAGACATTTTCCAAAACTGGTATCATTTTGAGCCCATAAACTAGAGATCTTAGATATAGCACCCATGAGGAATATTTTATCTATATTTCTTTAAATGAAAACTATAAATTATTTTTAGAATCCTCAAATTTAACCACTTAGCACCATCCTTTAAATCGACAAAAACAACTGTTTTGCTAATTACCATTGTGATAGTCTTCCTATTTTAAACCCTCTATTTATGTATTTGTTTGCTCATCTATTTGTTTGTTATTTATTGGTGCTGGAGATTGAACTCAGGACCTCTCACTTGCCATGCAGGTGCTGTTCCACTGAGCTAAATCCCTGGTGAAGCTCTTATTTTTAACATTTTTATTAGCATTGCATCCTTAAAGGCTGGAATTCATGATCTGAAGATCTTATTGCAATTTCTGATTGTGGAATCATTTCATTCATAAGAATTCTAGCAAATGGTTTGTGATTTCCAAAAAGTTGGCAGTTATACCATCTCTCATTCCCTCATCAGATAATGAGCGTGTTAGGGACCATATTGCTTCAACATCTCAAAAGGCAGAAGTAACTGTAATGCTCAGTTTAAAACTAAATTAACTGAAGAATAATATGCATTGTTACTGTGGATCTAACTGTGACTATTGATATAAATGTACAGTGGGAGTTGCTTCTGCAAGCATTCTGCGATGGGCTCCTCAGAATAACTCATCTATTACAGAGACAAGAAAATCTCAAATTGTGCTCTTTTCCTGCAAAAATGCATTCTAGAAGCTGTGGGGAACCACAGGCTCAGGGTGCCTCTTGTGTCTCTACCAACTAAAGAAGTCCACACCAGAAAAGTGCATGTGTGTCTTTTTCTACTTCAAAGCCAAACTCTAGCCTTGAACTTTAACAGTGTAAGATCTCGGCACCAGCCTACTTCTTCCCAGGAAGATTCTCTCTTACCTCCCTTTACAAGCTTAATCATAGCATTTCTACTTTCAGCCAAGTCTTCCAATTCTCCAGTAGAATTAGGTAGGTTCGGATTCCTATATCAAACCACACTATGCTTTGGTCTCAGAATTTTAAAAAGCGAATTCCTGCATGACTGAGTAGTACTATTCTTTTTCCCATCCTTTCAGCAATCTACCACTCAATGTTCATTCACCAGTTATTAATTCTTTCTATACTATGTACTGAGCATAACTAATCACAGTGTTTGAAAGAAAATGAGCAAATAATTCAGATTTCTGTTTTAGACCTAATGAATACAAGGTATACTGGGTCAACAGTATATTTACATTCACATACAGAAGAAATAAGTAGGTAGAAGTAGTGTTAAATTAGTTCCAGCTCAAAAGAAGTATTTAATGAAAATTTCTTGTTCTCACATGAATATACATTTTCATCATGGATTACAATCATTGTATCATGTGTTCTTATTAAAAGTGTATGTTTAATTTCTTATATGTTTGTACTTTTTAATTTTTCCTTTTACTTCATAGTTTGGTTTATTTTGTGCTTTTGTTTGTTTTCTTTCATGGCTAGAATCCTACCTTGTCAAAGATTCCTGCTTTACAGGGTAGCACAAAGTCCCCAAGACACAGCTCAGCCTCCTCTAGCACGACTAAAGTGGGTACCTTTTCTGACAGTTCTTTAACACAGCCCACCTCAGCGGGCCCCACAGAGTGTTTGCCATACTCAAAAACAGGGAACAAGGTAAGGCAGTAGGTCGACAAAAGGTGCAGAAAAAAATTATAACTCGGGAGACGGTTATATGGTATAATTCAGGATTAGCATAAGAGCAAGGATATAAGAAACTAAATTATTTGATATATAAATAACAGAAATGTTAGAAACAAATATAAATAAAATTTTTATAGTCTTTTAGTAAAAATAAGTATAGAAAAATCTTCTTTCTAGATATATTATCCACTATCAATTTTTCCTTGGTAAATATCAAATAAAAACTAATGAAACAAATGTTTGATTATTTATGATATATATAATAGATAATTATAGTATAATAACAACAAACTATTATACATAATATATACACTACACAATGTAGAGTCAACTTCAGACACATTGAAGTTTTAAAACCACCTTTGCCAACTCTGAACTTGAAAAAAATTTTATGAGCTCACTACCCAGTTTCCTTAGATTTAAAATACGTATGATATTTTGTGGGGAGAGTGAAATCAGGAACAAATGCAGTGCACTTAGAGTTATTATCACAGAGTATATACTGTACACTGTACAGTAGTTAGTGGTCATTCTTGGCAATATTATTTATATAATGCCCTTTGGCCAGTTCTTGCTGATCAATAAATTATGCAAATGAAGGTTTTTCAGTAGAATTAGCAACTTGCTGAAGATTGCTTTAGTAAATTAATTTCCAAAACTAACTCTAGAATAATGTAATTGTATAAAATATCTAGGTAGATATGAATATCTTTCTAATTGTGAAGTAGAAATGCTTACAGGTGTTTGAAGTTTGGTAGTGTACTTCAAAGTAAAGTTACGGGCACAATGAAAAAATAACCAGCATAATGTACTTACTTTATATAATTAAAATATTCACAAGAACCCAGTGTCTTTCTGTTTTCCCAAATCAGGATGGTCTAACCAAGAGCCCAGAAAAGCGCTCCTCTCTTCCAAGACCGTCTTCCATTCTTCCTCCACGCCGAGGAGTGTCAGGGGACCGAGAGGAGAATTCTTTCTCCCTCAACAGCTCCATCTCCTCTTCAGTGAGACGGACCACCAGTAGGTTTCTCTTGGTTTGGCTTCTTTTGTAATTATGTTTTAGAATTGCTGAAGCGGAAAAGAGCTTATTCTATGTTTTTATTTTGCATTTTTTCAAAGGAAATGTGCATTAAGAACAGGTTTTCCTTTATAGGTGGTTCTAGGGTTGGGGATATAGCTTAGTGGTGCCTGCCTGCCTGGCAAGCATAAGGTCCTGAGTTCAATCCTTGGTATCAGGGGAAAAAAGCCATACTATACACAGTTTTAAAATAACTTTCTGAGTTGAGACAGTTAATGGAAGAAGTAGGACCAATATTACCTTATTGTCTACTAAATACGATTGAGATAAAGTCATTTTTCTAACTGTATATTTTCTCTCATTTCAAATTTAGGAGAACATATTCTGTTCAAAAGAAATTAACTGAGTTTTTGTTGTCTGGGTTTTTGTTGTTGTTATTGTTGCTTTTGAAACAGGGTCTCACTTGGTAGTTCAGGCTGGCCCTAAACTCACTTCGTAGCTCAGGAGAGCCTGGATATCACAGCAATCCTCCTGCCTCTGTCTCCCAAGTGCTGGGATTACAGGCGTGAACCACCATGCCTGGCACTGTGGTATGTGGTTACCAGGGGTTGAACTTGGGATCTTGCGCTTGCAAGGCAGATGCCAGAACAACTGAGCTAAACCCTCAGCCCCCAGTCAGGTATTTTTAAAATATGCATCTGTATAAACTTAAAACTTAGAATTTCAAGTCCCAAAATCTAAATGGAAAGTCAAAATTCAAAATCTAAGGTCGCACTTAATTTATCAAGAGTTGCACTCCAACTGCTGTAAACATGGTATGAGCTGTGCAATTGCTTCTTTTTTTATCGATGGCCCATAACAAATTGACCGGCAATTATAAAGACTTATGTAATGTCCCTGTCTTTACGCACTTACAGATAGTGTGCTGCTAAAACTATCCCATAAAAAATGGATTCAAAATATTTTCATATTGCAAGAAAAATGACTATCATTTATTGAATATTCAGATGCAAAAACTCTTGAGATGTTTTTTGATTCAGCTTAATTCACAATGCTGATAGGTATAGCTGAAATGCAATTGATTAAAAAAACTGTCATTAAAGAGAGGATAGCTTGTCCAGTATTATATAGCAAGTGAGTGGTTGAATTTGATTAGCAATCCACTGTTAACTTCACAAGCCATCCTCTTAATACCTTCTCTATATTTATTTGGAGGAAATAGTATTAGAGAACCGCTCTGTAGAATTACTGAGGAAATAGTACCTGTCGTTCAGAATCCATTATACACAGGTTGGAATTGCTATTATTTCACATTATAGTTGATTTTAAAAACATTTAATAATAATTAGCCTACTTCAAAAATGTGTTTTGCCCAATTCTTACAGAGTTCTTTTGCCTACAGTGAAAAATGTTTATTATAATTGTGTGCCCCAAAACATTTAGTCTGATGAACTATTAGCATCCTTTAAAATACATGCTAGGAACACTTTGAAATCACCAAATCTCTCTCTCTCTCTCTTTTTTTTTAAGACAGGGTCTCGCTTGGTAGTTCAGGCTGGCCCTGAGCTCACTATGTAGCCCAGGCAAGCCTGGAACTCAGCAATCCTCCTGCCTCTGCCTCCCGAGTGCTGGGATTACAGGCGCGAGCCACCACGCCCGGCACTGTGGTATGTGGTATTGATTGCTGATGGGCGTGAGTCTCCACACCCAGCATTGTATGTGGTCACCGGGGACCGAACTCAGGACCATGCGCTTGCGAGGCAGGCGCTGGAACCACTGAGCCAACCCTCTAGCCCCTACCAAATCTCTTTTTCATCATAGGAAAAATAAATTATTCTATTAAACTAGAAAAGAAGCCATTTAAAAGTTTGTCATCTCCTGGAAAGTGAATTGAAGTCCAGGTTCAACTGAAACTTAACACAAACGATAACCCTGGGATGATGAGACAAGACGAAGGCACCCCCCCGCCCCGGGCGCCTGGAGTGACGCACACACTGTCACTCTGGAGGCAGAGTGGCGCAGCCTCCGCCTCTCTACAGCCGCACGCCACTATGCTCTGCCTCTCAGCTTGGATCTGTGTCTAAATGGCTTTTGAAAATGTTCTGAGCCAATGCCATTTTGACATTTTAGCTTTACGTCTGTTCACAGAGAGATTTTATCACGTTGTTTGCCAATGAGCACGACCAATAACTGATCATCTAAGACCATCAGGCCTATTTCAGCTCTACATAGCAACGTCTAAAAGGCATCAAGAAAATAGATATGCCACTTTCATTCTGTCATCTTCTTCACTGAATCTAGGAGTATCCTGGACTTTCATAAAATTAAGGCAAAGATTTGAAGGAAACAGTACTATGCAGGAAGTCCATTTAGCCCAGGTCAAGGAAAAGTTGTTGTCATTGAGTTGCAAAGATAAATAAGGACACTTTAATAAATGCAGAAATATTTCAAAAATCATATTCATTTTGAAATCTACCTTTAAAGTGTCAGAACTAAAAACTCTCAAACTTACTGCTTGGACGACTAGAACAATTTATGACAATAAAATTTGATCATGTATGTTGAACAGCAATATGAAGGCCTAGGTTTATCTGCATTTTTCAGATCTATCACAAAACTTTTCCTTTTTATGAAGCCTAAAATTGTTTTCTACCACTACAGAAATGACTCACACTCTAGAAAAATTATTTCTTATAATAAAAATTATTGCCAACAATCAGTATACGGTTCAGTTGAGTCTTCATTCAGTAAAAAGCTCACTAACACAATTTCATAAATTTTAAATCCAATTCATTTCTTTTAAAAAAAAAGTGAATCTGCTGTTTTTAAACCTTATAAATGTAACCAAGATGGATATAGTGGCAAATTATGTACAGAAGACCACTTTCCAGAAAAGCTGAGCTACTCAAAGCTGTTGAAATTACAAAGAAAATGTTTGAGGAGGAAATAAAGCTTACGGAAAATTTTCTCAGAAGAACATGGTAACACAATTAAGCCTACATAAAAACATATTCCACAAAAAAGCTACAAGATGCTATATTACTTGTGGTCCCGTTGTCCCGGTCTTGCCATATCACCTTTGTAGAAAGCAATAAATTTTTTAAGAAAGCAAAACAAAATAGGATGTTCACAAATCCATCAGTCTAGCTTCTTTATATCCGATTTCTATTAACAGTTGAATAACACGACTGTTTTGTGCCCTCTTGTTAAATGCCACAGCTAAGACAGTTATCTCTTAAGCTATGAAAACTATTCACAGAGGGAGTAAAGTTGTTTTACTTCTCCAGGAAATTAAGCCCAGACCAGAAAGTAGATTTCTGCTACCTGTGGATCATAATGAATTAAGATTCTCTCTTGAGCTCACTCCCTAATTTAAGCAGTGACCAGATTAAATAGCCCCTTTCCCAGGAACTACATCCTGCACTGGTTGGGCTGTCAGATCTGCTCCATTTTGACTCCTCTCTTAATCCCCTACAAATTTTCGGAGGATCTATTGATTTTTACATAGTGTATAGTGACCAAATAATATAGATAGAGCTTTTCTTATAAAATACAAATTATAAATGAAATCTGAATGTGTAAGAAGATGAATTTCAAACACTAAATATTATATCTGGCTTAGAATTTAAAAGCATCAAAGTAAATGAGCTTCAGTGTCCTCATTTCTTAATTAGGAATGATAATAGCTGCCCCTAATTATTATACGTGTTTGTTTGCTTCAAACTGTTAGTATTTACAAATTTGCTTTGAAATCTCCATGCTGTACACTTATTCCATATTATTCCCCTTTCAGAAGAGCATTTAAAATGACATTAAAAATACATTCAGAAAGATAATCTGAGAGAAACCTACTATCAGAAAAAAACCATGAAAGAGTAAAATACAAGGAGTAATCAAAATATACAGCTAACATTTCAATTTTTAAAATTATTTCGGTAAAAAGCATATTGCCATTAATCGCCCTGCCACTCCCTCCAAACTGACTTAGCTCATTGTTCTTGCCACCCTGCAAGGCAGTTCTGGAGTGCCCTTCAGTGACTGTCCTTATGAGTTGTAAATACTATATCATCCCACAGAGTGGCGAGTCCCTAAAAGTTTTATTGTGTACCCTGATCCATCTTACTCACTGGGTCTGGCACCATGCAACTCTGGCTCATCTCCAGAGTCAACATGACAATGAAAATGTTTGGAATGAATACAGAACATCGTAGCAGCCAGGATAGAGCAATTAAGGATGAAAGAAGACTTCTAGAACTGCTTCAGAAAATGTCAGAAATGATGGGATAAATGTGTTCCAACCAGGAGGGTATTTTGAGAAGGATTAGTTTAGCAATGTCTTTTTCTCTAATAATTTTTGTAAACATTCCCCATATTTTTTAATAAAATGAGACAGGGCTCAAGTGGCAGCAAAGAAATCCATCCCTGAAAACCCTGTACAAATAACACAGTTAGGTGCAAGTGCACCATGAACATTTTGTTACAGCAATTCTCTAAAGAAAGAAATAGATCTTATTAGTAGGAAGCATGGGCTATTTCTTTATGAAGGAAATAAATGTTGCTGTATAGTAAAACAGTGCCTCCCAGCTGTCAATAAACGTATGCAGCCCCAGTGCTTCTTGGTATAAGCACAGAGAGATGGACATGATTATTAGATTCAATCAGTTCTCTTCTGTGTAGACTGGCACCACATAAGGCAAATCCACAGATCTGTGTTGTCTGTATATCTGGAGCTCAGAGTAAACAAACTACATAGAGAAATGAATGATCTGCATATCACTTAGCTTCAAAACATGGGAATCTGCATGGGACTTCAATAAAGACATTTTTCTTTGTAGTTCAGGCTGGCCCTGAGCTCACTATGTAGCCCAGGCAAGCCTCAAACTCAGCAATCCTCCTGCCTCTGCCTCCTCAGTGCTGGGATTACAGGGGGGAGTCACTATGCCCCGCACTGTGGTATGTCGTTACTAGGGATCAAACTCAGGACCTTGCACTTGCCAGACGGTCTCTGGAACCACTGAGCTAAATCCTCAGCCCTCAATAAAGACTTTTTCTCCTTACAATCACCAAAGAAGAAAATAGTTTATGACACATGTATAATGAAAACTAAAAAGCATAAATCAGGAAAAATCAAATTTTATCCTCATATTAATAGGAACATGATTTCAAAAGAATATCACTGGAGGGCCAGAGATTTAGCTCAGTGGTTCTGGCACCTGCCTCGCAAGCGCAAGGTCCTGAGTTGGATCCCCAGTTACCACATACAGTGCTGGTCGTGGTGACTCACGCCTGTAATCCCAGCACTGGGGAGGCAGAGACAGGAGGATTGCTGAATTCAAGGCTCACCTGGGCTACATAGTGAGCTCAGGGCCAGCCTGAACTACAAAGTGAGACCCTGTCTCAAAAAAAAAAAAAAAAAAAAAGAATATCACTAGATTATGATACTAAAGGAAGAGTCCTGGCATATTTTTAGCATTTTCGTGGTAATTGAGATATTCCTAAGTGTCTCACCAACTGTTTAGTATACTGTGATCCTAGTAGTGTGCAGGAAGAATAATACCTTAAGGAGAGTTCTAATGCTGTTGTTTGGTGTTTGTCAAACTCATTTATCAATGTAGGATCAGAGCCAATTCGCAGAGCAGGAAAGAGTGGCACCTCAACACCTACTACTCCTGGATCGACTGCCATAACTCCTGGCACCCCACCAAGTTATTCTTCACGCACCCCAGGCACTCCTGGAACACCCAGCTACCCCAGGACCCCTCACACACCGGGAACCCCCAAATCTGCCATCTTGGTGCCAAGTGAGAAGAAAGTCGCCATCATCCGTACTCCTCCTAAATCTCCCGCTACTCCCAAGCAGCTCCGGCTTATTAACCAGCCACTGCCCGACCTGAAGAATGTCAAATCCAAAATTGGATCAACAGACAACATTAAATACCAGCCTAAGGGGGGACAGGTAAGAATCACGTGGACGTCTGTTTGCCACCAGAAATAACGTCACGTTCATTATTTTCCCACCTTCCTCAGCTAGTTCTTTAAATGCGAGGGAGATGGAAGTATTACAGTTACTGGTTACAACTCCCTTCTGAGCCTGGACTTTATCTGAAGAAGTAAGCTTATAAAATGTAATGACAATCACATAATTCCTCCTCTCTTCCTGGTTGTTACCGAGTAATTGTTTAGTCGTGTGGGAAGATGTTTTAGGTGATTTCCTAATGGATCCTTTCTGAAATTTCTCTATGGATTTGAATTTGCGATAAAAGTTACTTTTCTAGTGTCAATTTGAGTTTTCTACCTTACCATGAGTATGACTTTCACTGATTCCAATTTTGTTTTCCTTTTTCCCCAAAGATTTCCTGCAACATCTTTTACCGTTTTCCCATGTTCACTACAAAATGAAAGCATGGTTTAACAACTTACTTCTCTGACTATTATTCCCTAACGATTTTGAAAGACAAAGATTTATGTTGATAATCACTAGACCACTCTACATAATTCTTACAGAGTTAAAGCCTTGGAATGTCTACTTAACGATAACTACTGAATTGTGTTATTAGAAAAAATCATTAAATTCCAGTTGAAATATTTATGTCTTTTTCCAAGTTGGTGGCTTTGAGTTCTGCTTTGATCTGAACCTCGCTCATCCACTATCCATTTTAGACACAACTGGGAAGGAAATAATAAAAATATTATCTAACATTTCCCTTATAATTTGATTATCTTTTGGATAATTCAACTTTACTAGAAGGAAGCTAAAAGGGAAACGTTCACCTTTGAAAAAGAAACAGTAATTGTCT
>PVIC010014175.1:0-36979 GCA_004025085.1 Thryonomys swinderianus
CATAGGCCAAACTTTGTCATAGATATGTGTATAGTGCAAAAACAATACATGGTTTGGTACGTTGAGAACTTCTGCAGGTCTTAGGACATATTTGTGTGGAGTCTCACTCTGGGGCTGAGGAACAGGAGGTGATCAGACATTTCTATCCCTGGTCCCAGCAAGTAGAGCACTGTGGATGGCAAATGGGACAGCTTCTCAAAGGAAGAAGTAGCAGAACATGAAAACAGGGAATAAGACTGTTGAGGAGACAAAAGCCACAAACTTGTGTTACAGATCTGCATCCTGTAGTACAGGTATAAATTCTTAACATTTCAAACTATGCTGTGAGGTTTCTAGACAGAGCTATGCTCCTTTTCATCGTCTATATTCTTTCTGTGTTTGTTTCCATTATCTCTCTGGCTTTTTTGTTTTTTTTAATTTTTTTGCCATACTGGGGATTGAACTCAGGCCCTTATGCTTCCAAAGCAGGCATGGTATCACTCGAGCTAATTCCCCAGATCTCTGATTTTAATTGAAATCATTTAATCTGGATTTGACTTCAGTGTTTACCTAGGGCATCTTCATGCACAATGTTCCTTGTGAATCTTTGTCTAAACACATTTATAAAATGTGGTTGATCTTCAAATCATTTTCATACGCCTTTCCTTTTGTCTTATTTTTGACATTACCCTCCCTGAGACATTTTATATTGCAATATTTCTGTCTTGTAATTAAGGTCAGGGTCTCACTGATTTTTCATTTTATCTTTTTACATTCTTTCTGTTCTACATTGTCACTGAGTTTCCTCTTCATTCCTTTTTCCTTCCTGACCCTTACTCTAAAAGCAAATGACTCAGTAACTACCGTGATCACAGTAAACTTACTTAAATAAATGATCTCTAGAGTAACTAATCTGTATTATGAAGTTTTAAATATTTTTATAGGAATTCTCAATGTTTGTCTTTAAACCTAATTCTGTCTTTTCCCATGACTGTATTTTAATTCAAAAACCATATGTTTTTTGGTAGAAATGAGAGGGTAACATCTCTTTCATGTAGGAAGTGCCGGATTCAGTGATAAAGAATTTCCAATAATGTTCCATTGTTCTGGTGTCCACATTAGTCATACTTTCAGCCTACTCGATGACAATGACACATAATTAAATTCTAAACTTGTAGGAACTGAGAATTATGGAACTGAACAGATCACAGTACAGAACCTCCCAAACTAAATCTCAAACTTTTATATGACTCACTTGTAATATCCTTTAGAAAACTAAATGCTAGTATTAAAATTTTGAGTCTTATAGCATTGATAGTAAAGTAAATAAATAACACATACAATTAGAAATTTGTTAGCATTTCAAATGAAGCCTTCTGATTTGCAATTTGAATGTGAACATATGGCCAGGTGTCTTATCTAATTAAGAATTAAATAATTTCAAAACCCTACTAAAAGGTCAATGTTTCTAAGTGCCCCACCTATATCTTTTAAACAGAATGGATCATAATATGAAAATACCTCTTTGAAAAGAGCTATAATTTGTATTTTTTCAGAGTAAAATACTGTGGTCTTTTAAAGAGGATGAATGATTATTTGCCAATATGAAATATTTTCTATTAGAATTTTAAATAGATGAACTTGCAAATAGCTGATATTTTCAGTAATTCACTTGTGTCCTAACTGTGAACAAGCCCCCAGGGTTTGCAAACTGGAGTGAGAGGGAAAAAGAAAAATCCCCAAATTCCAAGTTGCTTTTGTCGTTCCCATGACACTAAACCAGGAAGGTAGCAAAGTTGGCCTTTTGTGCCCTGACTCTGTAGCACGTTCTGCTTTTTACATTGTTTATCGTGCTGTCCTTTTCCTTGATGCACCAGGTGACTGTTAATATTTCCATGTCATTTGCTGAATCAATTATAAATATAAACTTATGTCTCAATTATTTATTTATGTTTCTCTTACAGCAGATTCCATACTATTTTATTTTAACATTTTATTCCTTTTCTTTCAATGAGATGGTTCCATTCTTGAGTTTGCTGAAGGTATCTTTTTGATCTTTGATCGTTCTAAAGTCACGTTGAGTGTCTAGCACTTGAAGCTCAGCATTTGGTTTATGAATGAATGAATGGATCTTCTCTCATTCCAATTAATTTTCTAGCCGTTATATAAGGGCTCACTACCTGAATAAACTCTCCACAGAACAGCAAGATGTAGCCTGTGGATTATGACATTTTCTCTGAAGAAAATGGTTGTCCAGGAGTTCCAAAGGATTCCATCACTGTGATGATATAATTATATCCAAAG
This sequence comes from Thryonomys swinderianus, assembly GCA_004025085.1. Taxonomy (NCBI): domain Eukaryota; kingdom Metazoa; phylum Chordata; class Mammalia; order Rodentia; family Thryonomyidae; genus Thryonomys; species Thryonomys swinderianus. The sequence goes on from PVIC010014175.1 coordinate 2,284, forward strand.
TGCTTCAACAACTTCTCACTTCTTAGTCACACTTAGTGCTAAAGACAGAGATTTAAGTGCTTATTTATAATATTTTAACAGAAAAATGGACATTAAAAGGACAACAGTCATCTAGCTTCTGTCTTAGAGTCCAGGCATATAGATAAAACTCTGATAGACTTGGTCTTAAAAACAAGAGGGAAATCAGATTTTTTCTGAATAATGAGTTTATAAAGTGTTTTATTAATCAATACCTGTGTTTTAGAACTAAAACGTAAATAAAGACCAGGCAATAACTTGGTATCTAGGTGCAGGAAAAACATAGACCCACTGATGATGATAATAAGAGCCAATATACTTATCATGCTTTAAAAAGAGGAGCTGTAAATGTTAACAAACTGAAATCAATATAAAAGGCATTTGCATTATCTATAATGAATGCCACCAATATCTCTTTAAAATTCTATGTAAAATCAAATATCTAAAGGAAATGCTAGGTACTCTATGTCTGAATTAACTTATTGTTGTAGAGAATGAAAATATCTAATTCTGAACTGATTGTAGCCACATACATTCAAAGTCTGGTAAATCCTGTACAATAGTTTCATACTGCATATTCTTTGGATGTAGAACATTTGCAAATTCTAAAACACTGAAGGAAAAATTTGAAACATCTGTCTACAGTGAACTACATGGAGCTTCTAGATATGTTTCCTTTTTTACACAGAGGATTAAAGTTTTTTTCAGTGAAAATTACATTTCTAAATTCTTAGTGTATACAAGTCCTTAGAGAAAAGATGTAGTCCTAGCTTTAATCTCATTCTTCCAGTATTTTCATATATTCAGTATTATTGTGGATATGCTGCTTTGAGTTTTCAAGTTTCATGTAATCTTTATGTTAATTTTGTTAACAACAATTTCTTGCATTTATGACTTAATAAGTCAGAACCAGTAGGCCTGAAGCTGAAGCAGAACCAGATTTTCCAGATAGTTATTTTGTGAATGCTGAAATACCTTTCATTTTCATAGCAACCCTTCAATTATTTCAATCACATAATTGATTAACTCCATTTATTATGTGTAATAATACATATGTACATTTTTAATGGTTCAAGGAACACAAATTAAAAGGAAATGACTTTAATATTGAAAGCCTGACTTCCTATACAGATAATCATAAACTGGAAAATATAGAATATGACTTTGCAATACTAATACAGTTATGTAGTAAGTTCTACCTAGTCTCCAAAGTATTTTTGGTAAAATTGCATGCCAGAAAAAAAATATATTGTTTGCCTAATAAAGTAATAAAGATTGATCTGTTCACTGATAACTGTACTTTAAATGTTATATAATTAATTTGATTACTTTGTCACATGCCTGGTTGGCCCTTATATTTCTGGGTGTTGGAAATTTTCATATCATTGTACTAGGGCCATGTTTAAAATGTAGATTCTAGAGTTTTTACTCCCTGAAACTCTCAGTCAATCAAGAATAGATTTGCCCAAATTGGAATTTTTACCATGTATTTTAGTTTCTATTTTCAAGATTTTTTAAAAATGCATGATTCTGGGCTGGACATTTAGCTCAGTCGTTCCTGCTCCTGCCTTGCAAGCACAAGGTCCTGAGTTTGATCCCAGTAACCACATACAATGTTGGGTGTGTGACTCATGCCCATCAGCAATCAATACCACATACCACAGTGCCGGGCATGGTGGCTCACACCTGTCATCCCAGCACTTGGGAGGCAGAGGCAGGAGGATTGCTGAGTTCCAGGCTTGCCTGGGCTACATAGTGAGCTCAGGGCCAGCCTGAACTACAAAGCAAGACCCTGTCTCAAAAAAACAAACAAACAAAAAATGCATGATTCAAGGGGATCTTTTACAAAACACAGTTGTGATAATTTCACAAAGGAGAAAGGCACAAGTAAAATAATGTGTAAGAAAAGAAAATTTTTCTATAGTCTGCTACCTATGGGTAATATGTAAAAAGGTATGGAAATAAAAGATGATTTTGGTTATAAAGTTCAGGTTTATTTCACCAGACTGACCTCTTTCCTTAATTTCTGACTATATTTAAACAGTCATCATACAATCATTTGTACTATATCAAACCTAGAATGGCCCAAACCAAACTTTTATTTTTCTCTTTGTACTTCACACTTCATATTTCAAACTTCTTAATATGTCAGTAAAAGGAGTCATTATTCACTATTTTAACATAAGAATTCAAATTCTTCTCTTTCTTTTGCATTCTTATGCAATTCATTAGCAAATTATGTTGATTCTCCTGTCAAAATATAGGCAGACAACACCATAGCTAGAAAAAGTTCCCTAAGAGAAGGGAGTTTGTTGCTGCTATGAGCACAAAATAATTTTTGTTTTTTGAGTCAATAAATTTGTATGGTAAAAGTTCTTGGTACACTGAGGAACTTAAATTCCCATCTGTGCTTTTAATTATTTTAGAAAGTACTCGTTACATATATGGACATTGGCTGCAAAACCACACAGAAGAAATAACACAGTAACACATGAACTGGGACTGGACCTGGACAGTAAGCCCCCATTCTCTCTGGGCAGTAGCCACAGTCAACACCTCTAGCGATTCCAATTCATTTTAACTCAACCTGGGCCCAGTTCATTATGACCTTTGAATTGATCACGCTTGGATTCCTTCCATATTTCCTATCCATGTGAAAGCAAGTAATTCTATTATTCATAGGACCCTTTTCTACTCCTTTGAATTCCCCACACCAAATGAGTTGCCAACTTCTATCTTTAGAATCTTCCATGGTTTTCCCCTTGTTTTTATCCATATTCAATTCCATTCCCTTCACTTCAACCAAATAACATCACCTTGAAGGGTACCAAGAGGTTCCCGAATGGTTTGCCAGTGTCTGGTCTCTCATAACTTTGATCCATTTGTACCATTTCCTATGATTAATCTTCCTTTAGAGGCCCTGATATATGGGAACAAAGTCACCTTAAACTAATTCTAAGGATTTCCAAGCATGATTAAGTCCATCCACTTTGACATAACATTGCAAGCAGAAATCACAACACCGCAAGGTCCTGGAAGCAATGCAAAGCCTCAGGAACTTCCTTTGTTGTGACTCAAAATTACTGGAAAAACTTACAAAAGTCAGTGTTTTATAGGAAGTCTCTAAGCAACTTTTGAAGCATGAATAAGCATCATAAAGCTACTGCTTCATCACCTTGGGTAGAATTTCTTTTCACTCTCCAACTTTCAAGAATTATACTCACCTGTCAACAAGTGCATCCTCAGATGCTACCTTCTCAGTGAGGGAGTATTTATGATTCCAAGTCAGATCTAACTAAGAGTTTCATGTTCTAAAACTTAGCATATGAGTTTTCCATATCCTCTCAAGTCCATTGTTTACATTTTAGTCTCCTCTACAAGATTAGACATTCCTTGAAGGTAAGGACCAGACCTCATTCACTTTGGTATTTCCTGCACAGAATGCAATAGAACAAATTACATGTCGTAGGTGTTCAATAAATATCTGGTGAATGAAATAAGGAAGTAGATCAAAATTAGATAAGCCCAAGAAAATCAGTGTGTTGGCTCAAGAGTCTGTGCTTTTCTGTATTCTTTTTGCTGCTACAGTTAGGCCAAGTCTTCAGCTGCTCTGTCTTTTTTGTGTTTTCATTTGATGATCAAGATGCATTCACACAGCTTCAGACCCATCTTTAGCCTCCTCCATTGTGGCTGTGGCAGAGGCACACTTCAGAGCAACCTTCTAAAGTCCTATTTATCAAGCCGGGGTGGGGGGGATCTATGCACAGCCTCAATTCTTGCTCTTGAATTCGGCCCTCTTTAGCACACCCCCATCCCTGGGAGCAGGTTCCCAGGCAGCAGCGAGGCAATAGGGATTAGTACTGGAGATCAACCGCCTTCAGTTATATTCAGCAGAAAGTGTGTATACACATAAATCTCACAGATCAGTCTTCAGATTACTTTATTAACTAAGAGAGGTTGTGAAAGGAGGAACAGAAGTAGGAAACTGAACATCACATGTACAGTGGAGTCCTGAGTTACGGCGAGCCTGACATACGGACAACCTGGATTACATCACAAACTTTAGTTTTAACTTACAAAGTCCTGATTTATGACCAGAATGTCCGCTGCTTGTGCTTCCAGATAGTCACAGAAACAGATTTAACCCTTATGGAGTTCTATTTTACTGTATCTTGTCTGTGTGGAACTAATTGAGAAATCCTGGGCCAATGTCTCTCTAGGACCCTGAGACCTGCCTGTATACAGGAGAGACTTTGAAGACTGTGTAGAAAAGATTGAGCTTCACAGCACCCAGGAGGCAGAGACAGGAGGATTGCTGAGTTCAAGGCTTGCCTGGACTACATAGTGAGCTCAGAGCCAGCCTGAACTACAAAGTGAGACCCTGTCTCAAAAAAAAAAAAAAAAAAAAAAAGATTGAGCTTCAGTTGACCAACTTGAGTGACAACCAGCCCCTCTGAATGAATTGAGATCCTAAGTCAAGGGTGTATACTACTAGCTCAAAAGACCAAGTGATACAATGTACAGTTAGTTTCTTAGACAACTAACACAACAGCAGCTATCCAACACTGTATTTCATTTCCTGGTGAAAAAAAATAACAACCCTACCATGTTAGTTATTGCAGGATGAAATAAATAAGCCATGACAATACTTTTGTTAGTTATGTAGTTGGAGAAATACAACTCTAAAAGACCTCTTCTGTAAACTGTCTTGGAACTCATAAACTCAAAATAACAACAAATGTTAATAAACCTGATGATTGCTATAAAGTCTGCTAGAATTAGTAATGTTACCTTTCTTGAAGCAAGATTGCTCTTTGAGTCTTTTTCTGCTTTCAGTACTGGAAATGGAACTTGTGACCTTGTGCTTGTGAGGCAGCCACCATATCACTGAGTTACATCACTGACTGCTCTTTGAGTTGTTAAAAATATATAGTTGATAAACGTTTCAGGGAATTGAGTGCCATAATCAGTCAGAAAGGTTATTTTTCCATCATTCCTGTTAGAGAAACTTTCTAGAACTATACAACTCTCATCAACAATGGCCTTATGTTCCACTTGAGCTGTGATTGGGTGTATATGTATGTGAATGCTTCCACACACGTGTTGCAAATCAAATCCTGTATGTGTCAGCCATGCACCCTACCAATGAGCTACGTCCCTAGCCCAGATTTTTCCCCCATTGTCTGGAATTCAGAGTCCTGGAATTAGTTTATGTAACTAGTGACATAGAAAAGCCAGAGAGGATTTCTACAGCTGGGCCTGTGTACACTTGCCTCACACGTGCTGTGCTCAGATATGGGTGTGCTTGACCCCTTCACCACTGAGTACAGAGTCACAGTGACATCCCCTCATGCCCTCCATCCTCACTTGGGATGTGGATGGTCAAGTGCTTCCTTGGGCTTAGAAAAACAAGTAAGAATTGTTTTTGAAATGAGCATATTTTATACAGGGGTTTTGCCCATTACATGTTCCTCTCGGTGACCACAGTAATACAGCACATTACTCAGAAGGATCTTGGTGTACTTTCCTTAAAAAAATAAAAAGGAAATCTACCATGGTTTACTTTTCACAATATGAACAAGACAGTTTCAAATATAAGTCACTGAGTAATGTCAGAGAGATTGCAGTGCTGGGAGATTTCTCAAATGGTTTCTCATCATCCCTAAGTTAATAATTATAAAATACTTCTTTTGTTCCTTAAGACATAAACCAAAATGGCACTGGGGTATAGCCCAATGGAAACGGCTGCACTTTACACGTGCAAGGTCTATAGTTCAATACCTTGCAACAAAAATAAATCAGTAGGACAAAACCATCACAAACATAATTCAAATTATTGACATTATATATTAGACATTCATGTAGAAGACTTAAAGCTGATTAAGAATTATACCTAAATGATTTCTCCTTGAGAAGTCTAGCATTAACTCATTTGGAAAGTAAAAAGCACCATATTCCTGGCACTCTTGTAGGTACATGGCATGCAACTGCAGTCAAGAACAATACATGGATTCTATATGCTACTTAAGGGAAAAAGGGAAAAACAAAAATTACCATTGTCATCTAATTTGGTAATGAACCCTGTGGACAGTGGAAAGGAGATCCAGTCATGAGATCACACACACAGTTGGAAGTCTTTTAGAGAAAAGTCATCTCTACCTCCCTACCTGTGAGGGGTAAGACTGGGCTTTTTAGATAACTTCTATGACAATGCAACCTGTGAGGAGCCAGCAAGGGGAAGTTCAGGGCTCACGACTACGAAGACAGCAAAGGAGGATGACATTGACTATGTCCGAGGATAGAAATTATGCTACAAGGATCAACCACCCAAAGGGTGCCCCTTTTTATATGGATTTTAAGTCAAGTCCTTATTTGTTTCTTGTGGATTTTAATTGAAAAAAGTACACAGAGGATGGTTAAAAAAAAAAACAACGTTTTACTTTGAGAAATTTAAGGCACTGTATTCATTATTTGGCATTTTTAATACTTAAAAGACATTATCTTAATCTTTCGTGAAAAGACTAGGCTATATTAATCAGATTAGTCCTATATCCTCCAGGATATGCTTCTTTGTACATATGTGGAGTACTCACATGTTGCTTTCTATATGTTCTTAAGATTCTTACATTTTTAATTTTCGCTTTGCTCTAAAATGTTTTGTCTTTGAGACAGCAATCAGTGACCAATTTCACTATGTGTGGTAGAAGAAACTAAGATGATCTTTCAAGAATTCTGTCACTTTCACTATGGCCAAGATTTCAAAGAACAAGCTCTTTCTCCATCCGTGCATACAAGGTCTGAATCACAGCCAAGTATACAAATGTCCCAGTAATTATTAAACTCTCTTCCTACACTAGCTGATGAATTTTGTTACGCAGTTGTTTTCAGATCTAAAATTGAGAACTGTTGTACACAGTATTTTAATTGAAGATATTATGTTATAGATTTTATTTTTGTGAGGAAAAAATGATTCAGTTTCACACAATCACATGATTTCTTATGTAGTTAACCATATCTCTCTTCACCTATGCCAGAAAGATTATCACAATCTTCCTATTTTAAGACAAACTCCTTTCAGAATGGTACTTATAAGCAATGTGATTGCCTACTGAAGTGGATGATTCATCAAATTCATTCTAAAGATGAAGAAAGTTATTGAAAAGAGTGGTTTTCAAACCCCATTTCTAACAAGTTAGCAATGAAGCCAAAACTTCACGTGGTTAGAAGCCATATGCCTTGCACACTTATTCTAGTCTTGAGGAAGCTCAGAATCTAGAAGGTATCACAACTTTTAATCACTGCTGTATTTTCCTTGTGAAGTACAAGTTGCACATGTTTTCAAAAATATGCATGCCATTAGAAATTGTAATGCACATTATCACACCAATTTTAGAGAAATGTTCACTGAAATTTCCTGAGGGATAATCTTGGGTAAATTTAACCTCTTCATTGTTTATTTAAATGGTATTAATGTCAGTTAAAATCAATTTTCAAATGAGAATTCTTTGTTTTCTGGGCTTGTGGGAGCTGAACCCAGGGACCTTTATGTTTTTAGGCAAGGGCTGTGCAAGTGAGCATACCATCAACCTCAAAGGAAACTATTCGCTAAGTTGGAAGTCATTTAGAGAAAAGAAAAGATTTAGTTTGAAAAGACAGAATTTTACAATTTGTTCTCAAAAATCTTGGAGGGGAATTTCAGTGAGTGCTGAAAACATTGTCTAAAAGCCAAAATAAGGTTGATTAGGAATACAGGGAATCAGAGACCCAAATTGATAAGCTATTGAGAAAGACTTTTAGCGAAAACCCCTAGAATATTAGAAAACATTGCTAGGTTAATGGCCAGCAAGATCTAGAAGCATATCTTCCAAGAAAAATGATAACAAATTATTTTGAAGAAAAATTACTGTTCAAATTTAATATACAGCAAAGAAGAACAGTTCTTCATATGTATGTTTATATTGCTACTCTGCCCATCTTCTTTTTTTTTTAGCTATTTTTGGTCATTTTGTTACACTCTTTTCACTTTTCCTTCCTTACCCAGCAAGTAGAAAGCCTCCTAGAAGTAATTATCTAGACTTTGGATTCTGCCACTTATCATCAGGCTTTAAAAAAAAAGTTCATTAACAAGCTTGATTAGATGAGCCGAAACAAGACACACATCCCAGGATGACAACTCTCATGGGTTTTCCTCCCTCTGGATTGACTCTGTACATCATCTTCAGAATGAAATCATGGGAAATGGTGGCCTCTGTACAACTGTTAACACCTCCCTGTAACTACAGCATTGAAGCTGAGACCTCAAGCAGACTACCAAGCACCTCAAACCCCCACCCTCTCACTGCCGGGGCGTCATCTCCAGTCTCCTCACTGGACAGTTGATCAACTGTTTAACATTCTCTCCCTACCTCACACTATTTCTTGTGTTGGTGCTGCTTGTGTCGTCTCCTCTGGTTAGAATATCCTTAGCCAGTTTTCTTCCCCAGGTAACTTGGATTCATCTGCAGAAGCTCTGTTTAGGTCTCTTCCCTTCCTGTCTCTCGAGTTCCCAAGGTGGGGCTGGGCCCTCATTCACTTCCAGCCTACCCATGCACCTTTCTGTCAGAGCGCTCATCACATTGTTTCAGAGTTGTCTTTCGGCACAGCTGTCTCCCCAAATGGAGTACAGATCCCTCCGATTCTTGTGTTCACAGGAACAGGCACAATGCCTCTTGATATTGTCAAGTACTACTGATGAAGTTCTAAAACTTGAATGATGTATCTATCAGGGCATCTTAGCCCATGACATGAAATACTTCACTGAGCCCAATTTCTTGTTACAATCTATGCAAATTGCAGGAATTTAAACTGTTGTATGGTTCTGCGGCAAAGACCACATATCTCCAAGCCACCCTTACAGGTGAGTTGATCCAGTATGATTAGGTTTGGCCAAAGGCTTTATAGAAATGACTGACATGAGCTTTTTTTTTTTTTTCCTAATGAGCATGACTGACACATTATATTTTGGTGACAGTAGTTAAGTTCATTATATTCTCAATTCACTCTTCTATAAAAAATTTAGAGTCTAGACATCAACTTATATCAAAACATAACAGCTTAAAATAGCAAATATGTAGAACGCTACAATTCTGAACGCTCAGAACCTGTAAGAGGCTTAGCTGGTCAGCTGTGTCTCAGGTCTGTGATGAGGCTGTAGAGAGACAAAGCGGAGTGGGGTGAAGGATCTGGGTGAAGTAGGCTCAGGGTGCCACCTGGACTGGCAGACTGGCTTCTAAGCCCACAGGAAGCTGTTAGCACTACACTTGCTCTGAGTTGGCTGGAGAGATTGACTTCTCACCAGGTGGGCTGCTCAAAATAGGGTAGCTTGTCTCTCCCTGGAAAAACAGATTCCAGTGAGACAGTGCGAGTGGGAGCTCCAACTGGAAGCTGTAATCTTTCACGTGACACTGCGGGAAGTGACACACTCTCACTTCTGCACGCTGTGACCACACAGACTGATTCTGGCACAACATAGGAAGGAAGAAGGAACATGTGAGCCCAAGATGGGAATCTTTGAAAGCACCTTCTGAGCTGGTTACTTGGAAGAGGCTATGTGCTGAGGGGGCGCGTGAAGCCAAGAGAACGCCTCACCCATGAATCACTGGGTGAAACAGGCTCTCCAACCGACCCTATAGAAAGTTAAATAAGCCTTTTCTGTGCTAAGACAATGAGAACTCAGGCTTTCTTTGTACATCCGTGACTCAGGGCAGTAACATTCCTCATGAAAATCTGTCTACAGAGAAGTCTGGGATGTTTAAGGGACTTGGTACATCCTAGGACTTGAAAAACTTATTTCTCATTAGAAATTAAAACATTAAGTTGACAAGTTAGTGAATTTGCTTAATGTAGGTCTGTCACCAGAGTACTAAAACCAGCTAATGACTTTTGAAGGTCAATGGTCATTTGATTCCCTAATCCTATTCCCTTCAAGTATTGGAAACTGAATTTTCCCTTACTGCATACACAATTACCACAGGTACTCATGCTGGTCTTAAATTGCTGTGAGTACTTGAGTTTTCATGACATTTTAGCCATCTCATGAGGTTACTGTGAATGAGAAGAAAATAGCAGCATCTTCTGAAGAGAAAAATACTGTATAAATATTAAACCTCATTTCTATGTGTTTAACACTAAACGTAAATTACTAGTAAAGAATCAAGTAGAAATAATCTCTAAGACTGGGGATTTAGCTCAAGTGGTACCTTGCCAACCTTAGATCACAAGGGCCCGAGTTCCATCCCCAGTACCGCAAAAAACAAAAACAAAAACAAAAAACAATCTCTAAACATTTGAGGAATTAAGTACATATTTATTTGGAAGAATTAGGACTTTTAAAATTAAAAAACAGTAACATTTCTACTAGCCAGAAGTTTAATGTGACTTAAAATACTTATCCAATCTGGATACCTGATTTAAAAATCCCTGAGTCTTGTGGAGTGGTGCACACCTATAATCCTATATCCTTGGAAAGCTGACTTAAGGATATCAAAAATGCAAGGTCAACCCGGGCAACTTAGTGAGACCTTTCCTCAAAGTTTAAAATAGATAAACAAAAATGTAGCTCAGTGACAGAGCACTTGTCCAGTAAGGCATGGCTCTGGGTTTAATCCTTACTACTAAATTTACAGAGAGGGGAGGAGAGGGGTGGGAGGAGAGGGGAGAGGAGGGAAAGGAAAAGAAGGGCAGGGAAAGGGAGGGGAAAAAGAAGGTAAAGAAAAACAAGACTGATCTGCTCATGAGAAAAACTGACAAAAATGTAGCCCTAGAATCAGATTCTCAAAGATGAGCCACGAATTCGTGTGTTGCATTCAGCAGTATGACGAGGTTCTCTGCAGTCTCTCCAAAGGTCCTTTTAGACATAATGGGATGTGTCCTTTTGAATCTATCCATTATACTTCTGTCAGGACATTTTTTTTTGTTTAAGCTAATTTTTAAAACACATGCTGGTGATGAAAACAGAAACAAAAGCTGAAGATCTTTAGATTACGTGAGGTCTCCAGGGTTAGGTTCTCAGACTTAAGTCATGTCTAAACAGAGCACTTTCAATAAAATAAGCCTCAGGCGCACATATTTAACATTTTTCTCATGACTCAGCCCTATCCCCAAAAAGGCAAAAGCTTTTTATTGGCGGCATCCACTTTACCTTCAAATTTTTCTTTTACAAAAGACCCAGCCTGACCTTGATTAGCTTATCAAATGAGCTCATCCTCAGAGCTGAGGAGCTGTGTTTGTCAGAGAAATGGCGACAGTCCAGACAGCTGGGTAACTGGTCTGGAGGGCACAGAGAGCACCGCCCCTTCCCTCCGTCCTTCTGAGCACCTCCAGGCAGGGGTAAGAAGCCACAGAACACGGAAGAATTAAGCCATGGGACAAGCAAGGGCCACGGAGTCTGACGAACCCAAACTGAGAGCTGCTATTCATTATCAGTCTGAACTCTGAAATAAATCAAAATTGCTCTATTTCATTCTTCTTTCTTGTGAAGCAAAGTGGTTGTTCTTCTCACTGTGAATCGGTTGGGAAGAGGAGCGACACCGCTGGAGTAGACCAAGAATGCTCCCGAGACTCCGTGCTCAGAGGCAGGGTCTGGACCCCCTGAAGAAGCGGGGCCTGGCTGTATACCGGTCATGGGGCGTGAACTGGAAGGGTAGACCTCCTCCAGGTCTCCTCCCTTCGCTCTCTGCTTTCTGACCGCAGTGAGAGAAAACTTCCTCAGCTCAGATTCTCTTGCTGTACCCTTTCCTTATGTAAGTCTTTCCAACACATACTGGAACTTCTGCGCAGCAAACATAAATACACTCCTCCTGCTGTACGTTGTGCGAGTTGGGTATTGTGTCCCAGTGTCATGGAAAGTCACAAATATACATAAATGGAACCCAGCATAGAGGACCTGCTGCGGAGAACTCAGAAAAAAGTCTTCATTTTTCTGTACAGAGAAGAGGCTCCATCCTGTTACATTGCTTAACAAAACCAGAATCACTGGGAGTGTGGAAATCATTAGCATTTGATAGGAAGAAGATATAGGGGTCTTTTCACTTGCAAAATAACATCAACAGTGGGTGTTTCTGAAATTTGAGGAGTTGAGTAAGAATTCTAGAATTTTCTAATGTTAACATAGCTGGAAAACCTGAAAAGGCACAGCTATAATAGAAATATAAAGCAATAAAATCTATGTAAATACACTATACAATCTAGTATTTGTGGCCTACGGAAGTTAGAACAAATTTTAAGGAAAAAACATTTTATTTATATTTGACCTTTGGATTTGGCTTCTGTAAAAACTTTTATTTCACTTTCTACACATATCTTTTCAAATATACAAATAAACCATTCCATTATATTATCAGTATCTCACAATAAGTAGCACTTTCTGTTCATGCCAAATGTTAGTTTCTATGAAGCAGTCATTTTAAAAGTTCTCATTGGCGTTCTGTTCAAGCTAAAGACATGATTAATTTCATGAAGTAGACCAACTAGTTATGGATTTAGCAACAATGCAAAGGTATCAGTTTAATTAATATTTAGATAAATACATTTTCTACATTCTAGGAGGGAAAACAAACAAAAAAATCTAATGGCTAACACTACCTTTTATATCCCACTGTCTGTGATTTCTACTGAATCATGGTATACTTGAATAGAGTATTTTCCTCTAATCCTTTTTTGCTTTTATGTAGGAAAGGATAAATTCACCCCCCCAATCACCTAAATTGAGCATTAGTAGAAACAGAACAGAACTGTTTTATATTCTTGGGAGTAGCAGGAAAGTACTCTATCAGTTCTGCTTCTGGAGCGTAATCTTAACCGCCCAGCAAGCAACCCTATTAAAGATGTGCCTCCTCCCACTCTACACAACCAGGGTAACTTTTACTGGTTACACTTAATTGACAAAATGTATTAAGTGTGTTAACATTGTGGAGGGTGCACATGTGTGTGTGTGCACAAGTGTGCTAATAGTGACTGTAGTGTGATCAAACAGCTACTTAAAAAAGCTAAAGAATGAATTTCAGCTAAGCTGGAGAGGATTTCAATATTATTCCTTCCTGAGGAAAATAGTTACCAGTGTATTGGGAGCAGAATTCTTTGGATGAGACCTGGTACCTGCAAATTTAAAATGAGAGAGAGACAGACAGACAGACAGAAAGAGAAAGAGAGAGGAGAAACAACCTCAAAGTTAGCAATGAAGCCAGCGTGCAGTAGGAAGGCACTGCTGTGTTGAGGACAGTGGAAGGAGTGGGTATGGAGAAGGAGACCAGCATATGTGACTCCAGTTCACTGGTGCCATTAGGAAGAACCTCAGCTGAGAAAAGGAGAGGGCTAAGGCCATCGGGGTAGACATGCAGACTGGCCTCAGAGGCAGAAGACAGCTACAAACTTCATCAGGGGTGGTTTCAGTAAAGGAAAAGAAGGGATAACGAACTGAGTTAGTATTTGCTACATTTCAAGAAAAGTATGTGCACCTTCCTCTACATAGCTACACAGAAGACATCTGTATATTCTTAGATTTCTATAGGGAAGCCTTATAAACTTTTATTTTCAATTTGAAAAGCTTCACTTGACAAGTTCTGAACTTGCTAATAGTCACACAAGAAGGAACAACAACCGAATATCTGTATCTACTGGATGTATTAGTTTTCATATAAAAAATGAGACTAGAAATATATTAAGTGAAATTTAGGATATTGTTGAATGCAGTAGTAAATCAGAAAATTTCTCGTTTTTCCCAGGTGTTTAGTGTTTGTTTGACAAGTATATCTTCCCCTCCAATTTCCACTCAAAGAATTAGGAGTAAAAACTAAATTACATATGTTACTTTGAGTTTCTTGAGACCTCTTTCATTAATATTAAAGCATAAAATTGCTAAAAATGTACTGGTTGAACAACTGAATACATCAACTTGGGTTTTATACAGGATGTATGCAGCTTACGTGTGGTATCATTTTGATGAAAATGGAAAAACATTTCTTCCAAAAATAATTTTATCCCATGCTCCATCCAGGAGTTAAAGCTGCACAGTGAGTCATGCATATGGCTTATTAGAATACCCATGAGGCAGAGACAGGAGGATTGCTGAGTTCGAAGCTTGCCTGGGCTACATAGTGAGCTCAGAGCCAGCCTCAACTACAAAGCAAGACCCTGTCTCCAAAAAAAAAAAAAAAAAAAATGAATACCCATGAGATCCCATTTACACTAACAAGCGACTCCTGTGTCATGTTTCCAGGAAACTGCTTCATATCCCGGACATGAGACCTGTGAGGAAGAGGGGCATCTTGATACAATGGGGCAGTTGGGAGAGGAAAAGTGGTTGTGAGTGATCTGGACTTTCTTCCTCTCTACAGCATACATCTTGCTAAGTGACTCCCCAGAAGGACACAGTGCGAGAAATGACTTCTAACTGCTGGTATTATACTTGTACCTTCAACATGGGTGATATTTTCAAAAGAGTCAGTTCCATGAAAGAACAAATGACGGTGGATCTTCAGGGTTAGTGATTACATCTGCTGCCTACACGGAGCTATTTCACCCTAACACCTTGTGGTGCCTCTTTATCTTGCATGAATAATGTGACTTCTTGTCCTGATACTCTGTAAAATTATTTATATCGTGGGGGCAAAAAGGCAATTCACGGTCTAATTCATTTTGCAAATTTGACAGTGACATCAAAGAGCAAGAAATTGTCTTTGAGTAATGACACTGCTCATTTGTTTGAATGTCAAACCTAAACCTCATCAGCTTCCAGGGAATAGGCCTGTAAAGAATGAATTTCAGCTAAGCTGTAGGGGATTTCAATATTATTCTGTCCTGAGGAAAAATTGTACCAGTGTATTGGAAGCAGAGTTCTTTGAGTAAATCTTTCTTTTCAATGGGCACGGAATTGGCTATTTCAGCCCTTAGATTTTGGGAGTGCCCTCTTTCTCTGGTTTACTGCCCTTCTAACAAATCTTCTCCCCAGACTAGTAAATTTGTATCTGTGTGTGTGTGTGTGTGTGTGTGTGTGTGTGTGTATGGAGTGTATATATAGTATATATTTGTATCGTATTTGTGTCATATATATATACATATATATGTATATATATATGAGAAAACTGTATTATCACCTAACTTGTGCCCAAAAATGAAATAATATCAAAGGGAAGCATATCTTATTACTAAGATTAAGTCTAAAATAAAACTGGTGAAGAGTCAGTTATAGTTGGTAGATATTTCTGCCAAAAAACCCTAAAAAACACTTTTCTTTATATTGAAAAGTAAAAGTATTTCTCCCAGACGGATTATTGGTAGAGCAAATGACAATGCTCTTAACCCCTCAGGGCACGTCACTGACTGCAGACATGGACACAGAGGAGAGGAGGGAGCCGGAGCACAGAATCCATTCTCCACAGGCTCTCTTGCCACGGAGTGGAATAACAATGCAGGATTCTGCATCTGAGGTCAGAAGAAATGGAAAGGAATCTCAGCTCTGTCCTTTAATAAGTCACTACACTTTCGTGTCTTGCTTTTCTAGCACGTACTGTGGCTGTATGAGGTTTGCACGAGAGCATGCTCACACAGTAGGTGTTCGTGTGTGCACAGTGCTGACCGTTCACTCACCAAGCAGAGTTCACACACCGCAGCGCTCGTTGCTATGCTAGTGGCCATGTGTCTTAAGAGTTGTAATTCTAAAGATGGATGGCAGACAGCAAGGGAGGCAAGCGGAGCACTTTTATTAACCGGCATCATTAAACCAAGAGCCCTGATTGTATTTGTTTCCCTGTTTTGTATATTTAGGCTACATCCCTAGATTATCTTTATTTTTGCCTTCAAAAACACCAACAAAAGCCAAATACTGTGAAATATGCTGAGAGAGCGAACTGGGGCTCTCGGAACGTCTTATGGAATCGCTGTCTGGCTCCTGGGATCCTTCCAGTCCGACCCTCGCAGAAGCCGCCCGCGGCCGGGGGGGGGGGGGGGGCACGTGCCCAGAGCTGAGCGCTTTCTCATCTGCACCACCGCGGTTTCGTCTTTGCCGTGGACTTTCCAGCCCCGCCAGCCTCCGTCACCTCACTCACCCCGACCCCTCTCTGTAACCTGAGACCCCAGCAGAGTCCTCCGGGCCGCCCCGCCGCCTCTCTCCGCGCCCCGCGCGCCGCGCAGCCTCCGCGCTCCATTCACCCAGGTGCAGGCTTCTTCCATTCACAATTTAAGGCGCCTCTCTCTTCCCCAGCGCCTCCCCTCCAAGGAGATTCGCCAGCTGCTCTCACCAGCCCATCACCACGGCCCCACGGCCCCTTCCCGGCCTCCCCCCATGCTCAGGAACGGCGGAGGGGAGCAGAGTGCGGAGGGTGGGGCGGTCTGTCTGCACAGACCCGGCGGGGACCCGCAAGAGCGCGTCTAGCGCGGAGCGCAGTCTCCGCTAGAGAAAAACACAAACTACGCGGACGTCCCCGAGCCCGGCCGCCAAAAGCCTCCGGACACACCACGGCCGAGCGGATGAATGGAGTAGGAAAGACGCGGGCCTCAGGACCCTCCTCCCGCCCCTGCAGGCGCCTCCGCAACAGCCCTCACCCTGCGCCCCAGCTCCTCTCAGCGGGCGCCCGGACTCTGGCAGCCCAGCCCGCCGACTCCGGGGGGCTCCGCGCGGCACGCTGCCGGCTCTGCCTCCCCAGGCCCCGGAAACCCCTAACGCGTTGCGCGAAGCACCGCGGACCCCGGCTGCCCGAGCCCCACGGGGTCTGCCGGGCACAGCCCCCGCCACAGCCCGCGGCCAACAACCGCTCCCTTCTCCTCCCCGCTCCCCCCGGGGCCCGGGCCCGGTTCCTGAGATCAGAAACTTTTCTTCCCCGGCGGCCGTCCGGGAGGGAGGGTCCCCGCGGCGAGGACCCCGGCCCCGCACTCACCCAGCACGTTGCCCACGAGCGCCACTACGAACACGAGGATGTAGCCGGCGATCAGGACCCACTCGTACTCCCGGGGGTGCAGGTACTCCCGCCACAGGTACCGCAGGAACTCGTCGTCGTCATAATCCGAGGGGCTCAGCAGCGGTTCCCGGGTGCCGTTGGGCTCCGGGCCGGAGGACCAGTTGCGGCGCGGGAGGAGGGCGCGCTCCGGGGCGGCGCCGGACATCACGGGCCCGGTCCCGGCGGCGCCGCGCGGCCAGCCGCTCTCCGCCCGCCCAGAGCCCGCGGACCTGCGCGGGAAGGAGCCGAAATGACGTGAAAAGTTACCGAGCCGCCGCCTCCGCCGCCCGGGATTCTCCGCCGCCGGATTCTCGCGGGCGGATCTCCCAGCCCCGGCTCCGCGCGCCGCCCGGCGCCGGCCGCAGCCCGGCTCCTCCCGCGCCGGGCCAGGGCGAGGCTGGGACGCGCGAGTCACGGCAGAGGTTTAACCTGTCTGTGCGCCAAACCTCGCTCTCTCCGAACTTTCGCCTCCATGTTCGCGTGCA
This sequence comes from Thryonomys swinderianus, assembly GCA_004025085.1. Lineage (NCBI taxonomy): Eukaryota > Metazoa > Chordata > Mammalia > Rodentia > Thryonomyidae > Thryonomys > Thryonomys swinderianus. The sequence goes on from PVIC010014175.1 coordinate 19,757, forward strand.
GCGCAAGCCGGGGAGGGGAGGTCGGCGACGAGCCAAAGGTCAGACGCACTCGAGGCCGGAGGCGACGGCATCTGACTCCAGAGGAACCCCGAAGTAGGAGGAGGAGCCTCCGGACCCCGCCAGGCTATGCGGGTTCCGGGCCAGCGCTTCCACCCTTAACGCCTACACATCTGCGCGTCTGTCACCTGCCAATTGGAACCTCCTTGAGTCTTTAAGTCTCTCTCCTGTCCACAGTGAAATTGGGGGAGGGTAGAGCAGAAAATTGTATTTACGACACCCAGTGTCCCATGAAATACTGCAGCAAGTCCTGGAGGACACCGAGGGTCACACACGTGGTCACAGCTGGCTGTCAGCGCGAGAGACCAAGTGTGGAGACCAGCGGCCTCCCTGGTGAGCGCCACAGCCCTCCGGTCCTTCTACTGACCCAAGACTGGTGACATCTACCAACTGCACGAAGCAGCTTCATTTCTAAGAACTTATCAGTTCATGGCTGCTTCGTGCCTGAAACCCCATTAGGCCTATGACGTTGGTTGGCTTTGCTACAGTCTGGGATCTAGGCCTCGGAAATATCTGAACCTAAACTCAACAGTAGGAGCCTCTTAACATTTCGGAATGTTCCCAGGTAGCCCGGATGTGACATCACAATCCACAACCTCCACCATTGGAGCGAAGCTCTAGAGTTAGAAGACTTCCTTCCGCGGACCAAAGTTTTCAGCTATGATTTGTTTTTCTGATTATTTTACCTCCACTTCCGGCTTTGCATTTCAGTACTACACATAATAAATCTCCCGCACAAAGTCCTTTGCTTGTTCAGAGCACGCCTCACAGTCCCGGTGTCCCTCTCTTTTTCCCTGGGCTCCTTTCCCCATTTTCCTACTGTTTCTTATGTGTCACTCTTTCCATACCTATGGGCTCTTACTTTACTTTTAGACTGTTGTCAACATCTTGAGGCACATGCAACGGAGAGGAAACACTGTAGTCTGGTTTTCATGCTTGAAAGAACTCGGGGCGCATGGTTCTTTGAATGAAGCCAGTGCTCCTGTTTAACTATGTTTTTAGAATCCATGAAACGAGGACAGTTTATGTTAAGCTTCTGATAAACTGCCCCTAGTCCCAGCCTTAGTCATACTAATTTTTTTTTTAATACCAGGAATCAAATTTGGGCCCTTGCTTACAAGCAGGTGAAGTACCACTAAGCTAAATCCCTGCTCTTTGATCATAATTTTCGTATTTGTTTTGCACGCTAAGGTCTCTAAAAATTCTTTCCCAAGCAGTGTATTAAAGTCCCTCAGGGATGGCTATTATAAGCCCTGTTTTATAGATGAAGAAATTATTTCTGGAGAAGGCAATTGATTTTCCAGGTATCAAGTGATTAATCAGAAATGAATCTCTAGTGTATGGTTTTGCACAGATGTTATACATCCCAATATGTGCTACTTTGAATTTTTCTTTTTATTTTAATTTGAATCTTTATTGGTACATTTTATATACACATCATGATCACACTCAACACTGAGAATTTGCACCAGTATATGACAGGACTTATTCGCATTTTCCCCTTCCCCACCCACCCTAGAACCTTCCCACCCTTAGGTACAAAAGCTTTGTTTCCTTTTTTTAACTATCACATTTTTTCTTTCCCCTAGTTACTTCCCCCTAGACCCCATTTCCCTTTGAATATATTCTATTTCACAATATTTATCATGCATTCTAGAACTCAGAATTTTTCCAGTCTTACTATTTCCATTTATTTTAAAGAGAAAGTCATGAAGAGCATTTATTTTTCACCAAATATTTACCGAGTGAGCCGATTCCACTAGAAGTGATACAAATTAAATAAGTTGATTTTTCATGCACTTTGCTCTTCATTGAATCTAGAGAAAAAAAAATCAAACAATAAACATATAAGAGTAGCTTAGGGATAGATAAAAGCCATGATGGAAACTGGACTGGTAAAAGTGAAGATAGAAAATTTCCAGGGTCCCCTCAGGACCTTTTGAGGAGGTTACCTCTCATGAGGAGACCCAAATGATCTATGTGCATATTTAATTTTGTTAATTTGAGAGTTGAGCAGGTCTTTTCAGGATGTAATGCTCCAGCACGCCAAGCTCTCATTATCCCCCAGATCTGTTGTTACCAGGAAACAGGAGGCACAGAACTTCTCAGGCTTCCTTCTGTTCACTGACAGAAAACAGCCAGGATTTCTGCTGTCCTCTGGTGTCTTCCTCCTCCACTGATCAATATCTGCATTGTCCTCGGCCATGGACTGGGAAAGGTTGTTACTAGTTTGATTTAGATCTGTGTTTGTTCATGTCTGCAGATTCCTTGGCAAGGACAATCTATAAATAAGGACTCAGGCTGTTATTTCAGATGTAGTGAGCACCATGAACTTTTCTTTTGTGGCATTTCACTCTTCTCAGGCCTCGACTGCAATTAATCATCACTGTTTATTAGAACTGTAAAGGAGAATATTTTCGAGATTTTATTCTGATACCAGCCTTGTGTTGTGACAAACTTGTGTTTATCTTGAACCTACAGATAACCTGTTTCCAGGTACCATGACTTATCGGTGGTTTTAATTTGTGCTACTCCAATGCCCTATGTTCAAATTATCATTTTCTCTCCTTTTTGGAAGCACAACAAAGAGAAAAGAATATTACAATATTAGTTTCGCACATAATCTCCTTCTTTAGATCATTTATTCTTCAGGACGTGTTGTATTGTACTCAGGTATTATTATTCAATTGGTAATCTTGCTGTATTTCAGGAAAAGGAGTCAATCCGATGTAAGACACTAAAGGAAATTTCTACATTTGCCCCAAGTTGTCCTCCTAAATATGTTAAAAGAATTAAATGAATTGATGTTTCTAAAAAAAATGCCAAGAAAACACCCTAGAAGATGTTTGTTAAACATCTTTTAAAATACAATATGTGAAGATGTTTGTTAAATAATCTTTTAAAATATGATGTCATATTTCTATCTGAAAAAAATGTAACTCGTTATATTCTTAGTAATTAGCTACCTATATTCAAAACTTCCTATTATTATAGGTAGAAATGAGCTAGATATATAGATTAGGACCGGCCCTCAAAAAGCTTGCAAGAAAGGAAAGCTTTACCAAAGGTCAGAGCCATCAAAGGAGAAAACTACCCCGCCCAGACAGCAGTGACTGACAGGCCTCACTCTCCTCCTGCGATGGAGGGTCAAGATCTTGATCCACCCTTCCTCAGGAATGCAGTCCTTACAAATCACCTGGGGGGAGGACCAGGACCTCAACCCACATGGAAAAGTCTCCTAACTGAAAATCTTTGTAGCTTGCTACGTGACTTGATTTCTCATTGGATCACCATCTTGTCAGTTTTACCGAAGCAATTATACTTGTTGTAATCTTTTTTTGTTGTTGTTGTTGTTTTAAATTGAATTCTTTATTGGTACAATTTATATACATCTCACAATCACATATAACATTGGGGAATTTGTACCAGTATATGACACAAGTTAATTCTCATTTTTACCCATATCCCTACCTACCCACACCTCCCCACCCCCTTTATACATACTCTTTTATTTTCTTTCTGAATCATATTTATTCCTTCCCCTCATTACATTCCCACACCAAATTTCCTATGGAAATTTCCCACTCTATAAAAACTGTCATACTTTCTAGAGCTCATTTGCATCTACAGGTGTTCAATATCAAAGAGAAGATCCAGTATTTGCCTGTGATCTATTGATTTCACTTATTAATATATCCTCCAGATATCTCCATTTGCACATAAATGAATTGATCTTGTCATTCTTTATGGCAGAATAATATTCCATTTTATGAAAAAACTACATCTTTATCCAGTCTCCAGTTGATGGGTATTTGGGTTGTTTCCAAGATTGAGCTATCACGAACTGAGCTGCTATGAACAAGGGTGTACATCTGTCTTTCCAATATGATTTTTTAAATTCTTTTGGGTATATTCCTAGCAGGGGGATAGCTGGGTCAAATGGGACCCCTATTCCTAGCTTTCTGAGAAATCTCCACACAGATCTCCACAATGGTTACACAGGTCTGCAATCCCACCACCAGTGGAGAAGGGTTCCCTTCACTTCACAGCCTCACCAGCATTTACTGTTGGTTGATTTTGTAATCATGGCCATTCTTTGTGGAGTGAGATGAAATCTCAGTGTTGTTTTCATTTGTATCTCTCAAATGACCAGTGATGTTGAACATTTCTTAATATGTTTCTTGGCTGCTTTGACTTCTGCCTCTGAGAAGTGTCTGTTCATTTCAGATGCCCATTTTTGAACTGTGTTTTTAAACTTGGGGAGGCTGATCTGTTTGAGTTCTTTATACATTGCAGATAATAGCTCTTTGTCTGATAAACAGCTAGTAAAGATTTTTTCCCATGTTGTTGGTTGTCTTTTAGCAGTGCCAGTGATGTCTTTTGCTGTGCCAAAGCTTTTCAGTAGGATGAGATCCCATTTGTTGATTCTTTCTGCTACTTCTTGTGGTATAGAGGTTTTATTCATAAAGTCTCTGCCTAAGCTAATGTCTCCAAGAGTTTTACCTAACCTGTTTTCCAGCAGGCTTATTATTTCTGTTTTAATGTCTAAGTCTCGTATCCATTGTGAGTTTAGTTTTGTGCACGGTGAAAGAACTAGGTCTAGCTTTAGCTTTTGGCAGGTTAAAGACCAGTTTTTCCAGCACCATTTATTAAACAGGCTGTCTGTCCTCCACTGGGGATGTTTGGCTCCTTTGTAAAAGACAAGGTGGCTTAGTGTATCTGGGTTGTTTCTGGATCTTCTAATCTATTCCACTGGTCCTCGGGTCTGTTACTTTGCCAGTACCATGCAGTTTTTATCACAGTGGCTTTTTAATAGTTTTAAATTGGGGATTGTAATAAAAACTAGGGACCCAAAGAGCAACATAGCCAGCCTTTATGACTATTGGACCCTGTCATTAATTAAAAATGTTATGATTTTCAAATAACTGAATTTAGGCTAGAGAGATACCTAATCATAGAAGCAAGCTTGGAGAAGTGTCCCAACCATCTTGGAAAAATCCATCTTGATGGGCTTCTGCACAGGAAAAAAAATCATTCAAGATGAAACCTACAGAGGAGGGAATTACCGAGGATTAAGACGGGAAGAGGTGCCACTCATAGGAAAAAGCAGTGAGGACAGTTGAAGAAAATGCAGAGAAAAAAGCAAGGTGCACTAAAACCAGGTTGAGCTTTTTGAACTACTTCCAGCAGGAATGTGCAGAATGAATCAGAGACTGAAGGGCCGGATGATGAGACAGTGACCCTACTCATGGTAGTCCTGGTGCTCCTGCTGGTGGACTTGGAACTGGAAGGTTTCAATTGACACCTTCCAGCATGCAGCCATTTTGTCTTAATACTTCCTTAAGGAAACTGACTACAGATTATTAATATAATTTTTAAATATGTTCCTGATTCTTTCTATATATTTTAAATCCTCACTTTTAATTTTAATATATACATACATATAAATTAATATAAATATATAAAATAATTATATTTACATAATTAATATAAATATATAAATTAATATATATAAATTATAGGTGTTTATAAAGTATGTTGCAATGTCTCAATAAATGTGTAATGATCAACTCAAAGTAAATAGCGTATTTATCACTTCAATTAAAATCACTTCTTTGTGATGATAACATTGCAAATCTTCTCTCTGGGCTGGGTCTATAGTTTAGTGGTAGAGCATTTACCTACCACATGTGAGGCCTTGGTTTTAATATTCAGCACAAAAATCAGTCAATTAATTTATTAACCCACCCTGTGTTCTAGCCATTTTAAACTCTACAATAAATGACTGTTAACTATGGTCACTATGCTATGTTGTGGAAGCTATTTTTAAAATTTTTATCATTTCTGTACTATTAGAAATTGCCCCTTGTATGTAACTGTAACATTGTACACACTAATCGGTCTCTCTCATCCTCTCCTCCCCACTTCCCTCCCAGCCCTTGGAAGCCAATATTCTGCTCTCTGTTCCCACAGAGTATATTTTGAGGAGAAAACTTAAGCTTTTGGTATGTATGTATGCATTTATGTGTTTATTTATTTATTTTGGTGGTACTGAGGATAGAACTTTGGCCCTTATGCTTCCAAGATAGGTGCTATACCACCTGAGCGAAATCCCTGGTCCCAGACTTTTTGGTATTCAGAAAGAAGTTGTTTTCTTTACTTCCTCTCAGTGGAAATGAAAATAAAATCAACCCTGAGCAGTCTCAGTTACAACCATACAAAGAGTATGTATTCCCAAAATAAATTTATTAGTTTTTCAAGAAGTTATTTGTCATCTATAGGCTTCTAACACTACCTTTTCTTATACTATTTCCTGGAGCTAAATCCTTCTGGAAAAGTCCTAATGTTCAGAGGGTCTAGGCAGGTATTAGAAAGAAAAGATTCCAATAATAGGTGATATTATGAGGACTCTGTTGAAAATCCAGTAAGCTCATGCCTTAATAAGCCATCAGAGTTACTAACTACAAATTCTAGAAAACATTTCTGTCTTCTGTTTATATGCACCCTCCTTTTTCATTGTATCCTCCTCTCATGTGCAGTCTCCTCTCAGACAAGATTATCTCTCTCTTCCTTCTTGCCTCAGTCCTGCAACATCAGGCCTAATGTTTTCATCTCATGAGACTTTTATTCCAACAGTATACCTGAATCTCTCACAGCTTTCCTACCCTATGTTGAACATGCACAGACACTGTTGTTAATTTTTTCGATCTTTATTGCATGAAAGACATTACCCTTCTACCAGAATTTGGACAAAGAGTTAACAAGGAAAGAAAATTATAAGCATATTTCCTTAGCTGAAAAATTCAGATGGAAAACCCTTCATAATGCAATAGCAAGCAGAATGCAAAAAATTATTAAAAATAACATTTTATGACCAGATTGGGTTCATCCCTGAGAAACAAGGATGCTTCAACATATACAAATCAGTAAACAAATTATCATCTAAATCAAAGTACAAAAATCACACTACCAATAAACACATAAAACGCTGTTGACAGAAATACCAAATCCATTCATGATCAAAAACCTGACAAAAAATATAGAAGGATCATATCACAGACTTACTAACACTATTTATGAAAACCATTGCCAATATCATACTAAAAGGAAAAAAAATAAGGCAGTTCCTCACTTTCACTTCCCCTGCTCAAATTTAGGCACATTAATCCAGTGAAAGGACAAAGTAAAAGGGATAAGGAAAGTGAGAAGTGAAATTGTCTGTATTAGCAAATATCATAATTTCTTACACAGAAGACCCAAAAACTCCACCAGAACACTCTTAGAGCTGACAAATTCAGCAATGTAACATAGCCTAAAAATCAATAGATTTTCTATACACCAAAAATGAAACCAGGGCCAGAGATTTAGCTCAGTGGTTCTGGTGCTTGCCTGGCAAGTGCAAGGTCCCTCGTTTGATACCCAGTAACCACATACAGCAATATTGGGCATGGTGACGCAAGTCCAATAGCACTCAGTACCACATACCGCAATGCTGGGGGAGGTGGCTCACACTTGTAATCTCAATACTCAGGAGGCAGAGGCAGGAGGACTGCTGAGTTTGAGGCTTGCCTGGGTTCCATAGTGAGCTCATGACCAGCCTGAACTATAAAATGAGACCCTGTCTCAAAATAAAATTTTAAAAAATTAAGAAAAGAAAAAGAAAAAAAGGAAACCACTGGTCAAGGTCCCAAATTCGATCCCCAGTAACCACATACCACAATGCAGGCGTGGTGGCTCACACCTGTAATCCCAGCACTCGAAAGTCACAGGCAGGGGATTACTGTGAGTTTGAGATTTGCCTGGGCTACATAGTGAGCGCAGGGCCAACCTAACTACAAAAAGCAAGACCTTGTCTCAAAAAAAAAAAAAAAAAAAAGACCACTGAGGAAGAAAAATAATACCATTCATGGTAGCTTCACAAACATTAAATATCGAGGATATTTAACCTAACCAAAGTAGCAAAAAACCTCATCAATGAAAGAACATTGTTCTGAAAAGAGAGGTTAGAAAAGATATTAGAAAATGGAAAGATAGTTCCTGTGCCTGGATATACAGAAGCAGTATCAAAATAGATGTATTATCAAAAATTACACAACACTCTACACACATTTATATACACCAATTCTAGTCAAAATAACAGCACCTTTCTGGACAGAATTAGAAAAAATAACACTAATATTTGAAATCAGAAATGACACAAAGTGGCCAAAGTAGTCCAGAGTAGCAAAAACAAAGCAGGAGGCATTGCAATTCTTGATGTAAAGCTACACTGCAAAGGTACAGTGACGAAAGCATGTGGTAGTGGCACAAACTCACACATGTACATAAGAGAAATAAAATCAAGACTGTGGAAACAATCTCAGAAAAGTCGGCCACCCAATATTCTACTAAGAAGCCAGACACATGCATTAGTGAAAAAGGTCAGATCTTCTGTGAAAGATGCTGGGAAAACTGGTTCCTCATAGGCACAACAGTGAATCTAGGCCCATATCTTCCACCCTTCGCTAAAATATAATCAGAATTAATTGAAAGCCTACATACTAAAATAAAAACACTAAATCTGCTGAAAGATAAAATAGGGAGGACTCTCAGGGATAAGTAATAATGTCTTTCTGAAGAGCCCTCATTTGCACAAGAACTAACATCAAGAATCAACAAATGGAATTACATCAGATTAAACAGCTTCTGCACAGCCAAGAAAACAACCAGCAGTCGAGAGATATAATGGGAAAAAAAAAATTTCCACCTACATGTTGAAGACTAATACCTAGAATATGTAAAGAACTAAAAAGTCTTAGACCCCCCAACATGAATGAGCCAATTAAAAAATGGGCAAGTGAAATGAATAGCACTTCTCAAAAGAAGTCCAAATCACAATACATTATAAAAATATTCAGCATCTTTGATGTTAGAGAAATATAAATTAAAGCAATACAAATTTCATTTTACTCCAGCAAGATTATTATTAAAGACTCAAAGGAAAAAATTAGTCTTCCACATTATTGATGAGATGAACACTGGTTACACTAGTAGTGTGAAGATATCTCAAAAAATAAAATATAGTAATTCCACTTGACTCAGTCATATCTCTTCTAGGTATGTGTCCAAAAGAATTAAAGTTATCATATGACAGTGACACATGTTTGCACACGTTTACAGCAGCAGAGACCATGATAACTAAATCTTGGCAGCAGTCTATTTGACCTTCAATAGAATGAATGGACAGAGAAAGTTTGTATCACAGAGGACTCCTTGGCCATGAAGATGGATAAACTTAAGTTGTTCATAGGAAAATGAATTTATAACATTGAGCAAATTCAAGACAGAAGGTTAAATATTACCTAGGTTTTATTGCTGAGAAACATAAAATCCTAAAAACTTAAGGAACAAAAAGAAAGATTTATAATAAGAAACAGGAAGTTAGACCTTGTGGAGCTGGGAAAGACCATTTGAGAATGGAGGAATAAGAATGCAGGAGGGCCTGAGTTCAATCCCCGGTACCGCAAAAAAAAAAAAAAAAAAAAAAAAAAATTAAGAATGCAGGAGGGACAGGATAATTCACTATAATTAAAATTATATATATATTTTTTTGGTGGATATATATGAATATATATTATTGGTGGATATATATATATAATTGGTGGCTATATATATATATATATATATATATATATATATTCCCCCAAGATGAATGTAATCATTACAAATTCATAATCACAGTACAAAACTATGCCAATAAAATGAAAAAAAAATTGAGAAAATCATTGAGAAGTAGACAAGTATTTTGACTCAGAAAGGGAATGTCCTTAGAAGTTCACCTGGGAAGGTCTAAGATCACAAATCAACGGCCATGTACTCGTCCTCCAACCATCAGGATCTAAGCAAGGAGCTGCCTGAGCTGGGAACTGAACAGAGCACTAATTGGCTCCAGAGGTTGGGGTAGAGAGGCAGTTAGTTCCTGCCACAAGTGACTTGTGGGAGAGAACAAGAAGACCCCGGCACTCTCCAAGCTCTGCGTCAAGGACATGCCACATCAGGTCAAACCTGCAAACTCTGGGAGGCAGGCTTGTGAATATTGAGGCCCAGAGAGCTGAAGTCATGTGGTTAGAGTCGCACAAGTGGAAATTTGACAGTTTTAGGCAGTTCTCAAGAATTAACTCTATTCATAAGCTCTTTGCCATCACCCTATTCTGTTTCTTCAAGAACCAAAGGGTTTTCAATATAATGAGCTATTTCCTGTGTCAATAAGAAAAGTTTTGATTCTCACCAAGCAAAACACACCCATATATATATATGTATATGTATGTATATACATACATTACATACATACATATATGTATACATACACATATATACATGCATACACACATGTATGCATACATATATATGCATATATATGTGTATGTATATAGTTTGTTCTAATTTTAAGTTGTACTGAAGTATAAAACTGTGGGGATAATTGCTATACTCTTCAAGGTGATGTATGCCCTGAAGCAAATTGATCTCTCCCTGTTCTCTTAGGTATGTACAGGCTTATTTTTCACAGCCTTGTACACTCAAGATCATAAATGTCCTTGAATTCATCTTTGTATGAGTGAAGTATATATTTAAGACTGGAATTACTGTTTCATATTTAACCCCATGCTTAATTATTTGGAGACTTTCCAAACCATTATCTACATTGATTAATTTATTGTACAAGCAACAAATGAGGTTTTTAGTTTCTCCAAAATTGTACTAAAACTTTGTGTTTTCCATTTTTTAAGAATTTTACCTAGTGAATGTGAAATGCTATGCCACTGTGGTTCAGTTTGCATTCTCCTAAAGACTAAATACACTGTGATTATTAATCATTTTTATATTTACTTTGGAGAGATAACTATTCAAATATTGCTTGCATTTTGAAACAAGATTATTTGTCTTTCTGTCATTGAGTTGTAGGAGTGCTTTATATATTGTGGATAATAGATTCTCCTTATAAAACATATAATTTAAATGTTTTACCACTCTTTAGAGAAAATTGCTCACACCATAATATCACTTGATGTAAGATAATTTTTACTTTACATTTTATCGATATTTTCTCCAGTGGCATTCACTTTTGATGTTATGTTCAAGGAGTGAAACAAATCTAAGATCAGGAAGATTTATACCCATTTTCTTCCACAGGTTAATTTATAATTTTAAGATTTTAGGACCTTGATGTGAGCTGGGTTTTTTGTACATGGTATAAGAAAAGGTTCTAAATTCATTTCTTTACATATGAAAATATACAACATCTTTTAGTGAACAGACCATACAATTCCCATTAGATGACCTTTCCATCCTCCATGGAAATCACCTGGCCATAGAAAAAGGCGTTCATTGCTTCTCCACTCTATCCCATTAAGCTTCTGTCTACCTTCATGTCAGTGTCATTATTTTCACTTTTGTGTGTGTGTTGCTGGCTTGTTTTGAGACTGCGCCGCATTCGTGGTCTGGGCTGGCCTCCGGATCCATGTCCTTGGCCTTACTTTCTCCGTGCCTAGGAAACTGGAAGCACAGCAGAGTGGCTGGCTGCAGTGTTTTCTTTGCTGTGTTTCTGTCATATATTTGTGATCAGTGTACACACGCCAATTTTTAAGATTTCGCTTTTGTTATCCAGGAGACCTTGCACCTCCATTTGTATTTTAGGGTGTCTGCAAAAAAGGCAGTTGGAACTTTGACAGGAATGACATTAAATGTGTAGAAAAAATTATGGCACATTGTGATGCTAATAGCATTAAATCATCAAGTATATAAACACAGTATGATATTCAATTTATTTAAAACTTCTTAATTACTTTCACCATGTTTTATATATTTTCTCACATATAAATATTGTAAATTTTCAGTTACATTATTTCCTAAGTTTTTTTTTTTTTCTTTTGAGACAGGGTCTTGCTTTGTAATTCAGTCTGGCCCTCAGCTCACTATGTAGCCCAGGCAAACATCGACCTCGTAGCAATCCTCCTGCCTCTGCCTCCTGAGTGCTGGGATGATGGAGTGAGCCACCATGCCTGGCATTGTGGTATGTGGTTACCAGAGATGGAACTTGGGACCTTGCTCCTGCAAGGCAGATGCTAGAACCACTGAGCTAAGTTCCTGGCCTCTAAGCATTTTATTCTTTCTCACTGTATTGGAAAAGGGAAAGTTTTTGTTAATTTTATTTTTAGATTGTTTATTGCTAATGTTGAAAATAGAAATATTTTTATTGGAATAATCTTGCAACACTGCAGAACTCATTTATTAACTCAAGTGGTGGTTTTCTGTGCATGCAAGTATAATATTTGCAGTGTTCATGGTATCTTTCAGAGAAAATTTGATTCCTTCCTTTATAATTTAACTGATTTATTTTATTTTCAATCCTATTTGTCTAGAACTTCTGTGTAATATCATATGGTATTTGATAGTTTCACAAATAATGCTTGTCTGGCCCTTTACTTAGAGGAAAGTTGTCAATCTTCTACAATGAAGTGCAACATTAATTATGTTTTTAAAGTACATGTCCTTTGTCATATTGAAGGAATTCCTTGTTTATGGACCTTTTTATCATGAAAAGCTATTGTATTAAACTTTTTACATATGCTGATTTAACTATATTCTGTGCTTTTTTTCCTCTCCTTAGTGCAGTGTATATTATATTGCTTGGTATTTGTAAGTCTAACTAACCTTGTATTCCTGGGATAAAAGTCATCCCTCCTTTGGATGTGATCTTTTTAAATGTGCTGGTGGATTCAGCTCATGAGTAGTTTTTGAAGTGTCTTATTATTTGTATCAGCAGACTGGTCAGTAGTTTCTGAAGAATTTGATAATAGAGCTCTTTAGATTCTTCATTCTGTGTTAGTGATGATAACAACGAAAATTATCTTGATATTTGAGAGTATGTGTGTTTTGAGAACTTTAAACTGTAGATTTTATCACCTTATGAGAAGGACTGGTGTGGGTGATAAGCGTGGTAGCAGCAAATGACAAAGAGTAAAAAGAGCTGTTCTCAGTGACAGTTATTCTACTTAATTTGCTCCCCTAGCTGCACTTGTGAAATTAGGTACAAACAGTCAGTTTGTGCTATGAATGCAACAGTAACGTAATTGCATTATAATATTTCTAGACATGCATATATAGTATGCAGTGTAAGCACTCAGCATAAATATTAACATATTTTATCTTCACAAAACCACAGCGGAGACCATTCATTATCACCATCCTTTGCCAAGTGAAGAAGGCAGCTGAAGTTCGGATGACTCACCCAGGGCTGTAAACTCAGAATTTCAAGGAACCCATTAATTCGTGACAATGATATCCTCAAAATGAGTCATTTTCACTCATATCCAGGAATTGCTCTCATATATGCAGATAAGGTGGTTCACACTTGGGTCACATATTCAAAAACCATGATTTATCTTAAAATAACCAGTGGGCTTAAGTAAAACTGAAGAGTGAATTGGCTTTTTTACCCACCCTGCAAATTAGCTCCTTTAAAAGTTTTTATTTTATTTTTTAATCCCTGAGTGAATTAACGCTATCAGTAGGTCTAACCACCACCCCCGCACACTTCTATGACAAATAAGGTTTGGACCTTGGGAAATCAGACAAGAGGTTCTGAAATAAAAGTCATACATTTGTATAAACCATTTAATACTAATGGCTGACTATCTTTGCTGAGGACAAAAGGAAGGCCATTACCTATTTTTTAGGTTGCTAGCAATTATATGAATTGGATTTAATTTAGGCATCCTTAACTACTTTATGTGCTTACATAATACATTATATAAATACAAATTTGCCCATGGAAAATGACCATGAGTTCACTAATTGGTTGTGGAATTTGGTACTTAGTATAAAGATTTGAGACCAGGCTTTGAAATCAGGTAGAGGCAAACTCAGAAAAATAAAAGAAAATCCACTATAATTTGGCTGCATTTTATTATTTTTGATTTTATTGTAAATGATATTATGTTTAAATTTATCTTTTCAAATAGTCTGTTGTATAGAATTCCAACTGGTTTTTATTGATTTTGTGTATGAAAGAATATATTTCTTAATTATAAACAATTTTTGTGGCATCCCTAGGGTTTTCCACATATAAGGAAGAATCAAGATGTGCTGTGTACATGTTCCAATTGCACACAATGAATGTGTTCACTTTGTAATAAAATAAAGAATGCTAATCTGTGTGCTAATAAAATTAAAGAAGATGGGGGTGGAGATTTAGCTCAGTGGTTCCGGCGCCTGCCTTGCAAGCACAAGGTCCTGAGTTCGATCCCGGTAACCACATACATTGCTGGGTGTGGGACTCACACCCACCAGCAATCAGTACCACATACCACAGTGCTGGGTGTGAGTGGCTCATGCCTGTAATCCCAGCACTCAGGAGGCAGAGATAAGAGGATTGCTGAGTTTGAGGCTTGCCTGGGCTACCTAGTGAGCTCAGTGCCAGCCTGAACTACAAAGTGAGACCCTGACTCAAAAAAAAAAAAAAAAAAGATAATTAGAAATTAAAAAAAAAAGATCTTGTCATCTGCAAACATTATTTTTTCCTCTCAAATTTAGATAGTTTAGATTTCTTTTTCTTGGCTAACTGCTTTCCTCAAAAACTTCACATGTATGAATAGCAAGATTGGACACCCTTCATTTGTTATTGTATTTAAAGAAAAATTTCCATTTCCCTCTTTTAACTATGACATTAGATATGGGATTTCGACACATGTCTTTGTGTTAAGTTTTTTATACTTAATCTGTTGAGAGTTTTTATCACAGGATCTACTGATTTTTTCCAGTTACCTTCTATAGACCTGTTGAACTAATCATATGATTTTTATCCTTTGTTCTGTTAATGGATATGTCATAGTGACATTGATAAGTTGAACTTCACTTGTGTTGTACTGTAGGGTTCAATCATTATGGTCTTATAACGGGCTGTGAAATACAGCTTTCTAGTATCTTTTCTGATATGCTTGGATGTATATTCATAACAGGTCTTGAGCTATAGTTTATTTTTCTAGTAGTGTCTTTGTCTCCTTTTTATGTCTTTTTATGTGGTCTTATAAATTGAGTTTGGAAATGTTCCCTGTTCTGTTCTGTTCTGTTCTTGAAAGAATTTAATAATAGTTGTTCTTAAATCTTTAAAATTTTGGATAATTCACCTCTGAAGCCACCCTGCCTTGGGCTTCTCTTTGTTTGCAAGTTTCTGATGATTGATTCAACTTCTATAAATTTTATTATTTTGTTTAGGCTTTCTGTTTCTCTTGCTTCAGCTTGGTAACATGTATGCTTTCAAAATACATTCAGCTATTCTATATTATCCAATAGATTATTGCATTATTGTTCATAAAAGTCCTTGATGATCTTTTTAAATATTGTGACATCATGGATACCTTCCTTTCCTTTTTAATTCTATTTCTTTAAATCCATCTTATTTATTGAAAAGCTAAAGGTTTTCTAAATTTGTGTAATACAATCAAGTTTAAGTTTTGTAGGTTTTTCTAGTGATTTTCTGTCTTCTATATCATTTATTTTTTCATTATTGCATTAGTATAATTTGGTCATGCTTCATTTTCTTCTGTTATGGAATCAGTACAATTCACTATTACATTACTGAATAGCTGAAGAGAATGTGAGGCAGGAGAACAAAACTGGAAGCAATAGATATAGATATAGATATAGATATAGATGTAATTAATTATTATTATACATTAATGTGAGAGTCTCCTTCTATGAGGAGGGGATCTGGGGATACGAACCGCAGACATAATGAGATTGACCAAAAGCTTGGCTAACGGTAAGTTTATTGGGCTGGAAACAGGTTTTTATAGAGTCAGACAGAGTCACAAGGACAATAGGACAAACTGGAAAGGGGAGGGGAGAAGGCCCACTGTTGGTGAATGAAGTCACAGTTAACCATTACAGCTGGAGGGGACAGCTCCATGTCTTCAGGAAGTATTTTAGTCTTGAGCAGGTCTGAAACCACGACTGCCTACACACATAGTCATCTAGGGGAAAGGAACTAGCAGAGTAGCCAAGGACCAAGACTGCATCACGTCGCCCTCAGGCGCCTGTGGTCTGGGAGCTCGCTGAGGCCTTCATCTACCTGCACCTGGAGTGGCACAGCTTTCCAGAGTTTGAGCTGCACTGTGTGAGTTGTATGCTCCTGACTCCCTCCACACATTAATATATTAATTTATATATATATATAATATATTATCATATGTATATAATATATATTGTTATATATAGATATATTAGATGAACACAAATATATGGATCCCATGTAGTTAATTGATTATTCACAAGAGTAAGCCAACAAAAATAAAAGTAGGAAAGTTAGATTACATCAAATTAAGATCATGCACAAAAAAAAATCAACAAATTGCCAAAACAACTTATGGATTCTGAGGAAATATTTGTGAAAAATACACAAATGTTTTTGTCCCCTCAAAATTCATCATTGAAATGCTAATCCTCACAGTGGTGCTAACAGAAAATGGGGGCTCTAGGAGATCATTCACTCATGAGGTGCTACCTTCAGAATGGAACTCACCCAGTGTTAGAGGGAGTCTTGGGCAGACTCTCACTATCTCCCCACCTTAGAAGTCACAACCCAAAAGAAAGCTCTCTCTGAGGTGCATTGCCCTGTCATCCTAACCCCAAACTTCTGGAATTCAAAACTGTAATGGTCAAATTGCTGTCATTTAAGAGACATTTGGTCCATACACTTTGTTATAACAGCCCAAATGTACTGAGACACTCTATTATAGATGAAATGTTAATATCCAAACTATCTAAGTCAATTTTATAACTCAACAGAAACCTCTCCCCAAATACAGGATCACCAATCATGTCCAGTCATGAGTGGACAGAGGTCCTGAACAGGCAGTTCCCTCAGAAGAGAGGCAAGCACATGACCAATAGGTTTAGGAGGCAGTGCTGTCCAGCCCTCGGCACTAGGGAAAGACAAACAGAAACCTCAGTCAGATATTACCTCACATCTATTAGAAAACCAGTTGCTATAAAAAAGAACAAATGCTGCCGGGCGTGGTGGCTCGTGCCTGTAATCCTAGCACTCGGGAGGCAGAGGCAGGAGGATTGCTGAGTTCGAGGCTTGCCTGGACTACATAGTGAGCTCAGAGCCAGCCTGAACTACAAAAG
>PVIC010014176.1:0-20185 GCA_004025085.1 Thryonomys swinderianus
CTTCCTTCCTTCCTTCCTTCCTTCCTTCCTTCCTTCCTTCCTGTCTTCTTGCCCTCCTGCTTTCTTCCTGAGACAGGGTCTCACTATGTAGTCCAGGCTGCCTCTGCCTCCTGAGTACTACGATTATAGGTGTGTGCCACCATACCCAGCAGCACTTCAGCTTTTTTCTTACCAACACTTGGAGTTTTTATTATTCCTTGTTGGTGAAGATCCGCTATGCAGCTGACAGCTTACATCATCCCTGCTGTCCAAACCCTCTGTACTAACCATGCAGTGCTGGAGGGTGTTGGTGCCAGTCTCAGCTGGAGTCCCGAGTCTTGCCTGAGTGTGGTTTTGTGGTCTGAAGCAGTTTCCTCTCTGAGTGTCTGTAAAATAAATAAATAAATAAATAAATAAATAAATATATATATATATATATATATTTTTTTGTTGTTGTTGTTGTTGTTGTTGAAACAGGGTCTTGCTTTGTAGTTCAGGCTCATCCTGAGCTCACTATGTAGCCCAGACCTGCTTCAAACTCAGCAATCCTCCTGCCTCTGCCTCCTGAGTGCTGGGATTACAGGCGTGAACCACCATGCCCAGCACCTGTAGTATGTGGTACTGATAGTTGGTGGATATGAGTCACCATACCTGGTATTATTGTATGTGATTACTGGGGATAGAACCAGGTACCTTGTGCTTGTGAGGCAGGTGCTGGAACCACTGAGCTAATCTCCGGCCCAAGTCTCTATAAAATCTTGACCACTTGTCTGTGCTGTGCCTTGCTCACCAATCTCATAGGAAAAAGAGGTGTGATCCTGATCTCCAAGGACCTGCTATGTCACCACTCCTCAATCCCCTTGAGCGTCTCCACTCCTCTCTGCACATGCCAGCCACGGCACTACCTTAGGATCCCTGTGCCATCTACCCCTGCAGCATTCCCCCCCCCATGCCTCTTTCCAGTCCTTTCCAGTCCCTCCACCTCAGCAGTGGCCCTCACTGCTTTTAGACACCTGCACTCTCCTGGTCTCCATAACACTTTTACATTATCTATAGTTGTGTAATGAACTCACTGCACAGCCCACACTGGCCACTGTGCTAGGTGCAAAATAAAAATTTTTTAAAAGGTCTGGTGGTGCAGCCACCAACTATAACCAACTAGGATGTGCATTGCTCTATGACAAGGATGTTTTAACTATTTGTTTATTGGTTTATTCCAGGAACCCCCTGTCACATTTTGGTACTTGATGTATAGCTATTGAATAAAGCATAGAAAAGTGCAAGTCTTTATTATGAAGAAAATATAGGACGAGAAAAAAGATTGTCCCCTTTGTGGCATGAGGTCTTGACTGGCTAGGCAAGTGCTCTGCTATTCGTCTGTACCACCAGTCCTTTGAAAAAAATTTCCATCTTGCATCTAACATGGTAGTCTGTGTTTGTTTTCAGCAGTCTGGGGACTGACAGCTAACACAGCAGAATTGCCACAAATTTGAGGCCACTGTGGTCTGTGTAGTGAGTTCAAGACCTTCTGAGCTATACAGTAAGACTTTGTTTCAAAAAAATTTGCCTTAGAGTCTCTTAATTTCCCCCTCGCCCACTGGACTGCCTCAGCCACCTGAGGAGCAGGTACTGTGCACATGGGCCACTGTGCCCAGCCATGGAAAAAATCCCTGCTTCATTCCTGTTGCCTTCTGTATTCCTTCAACTCTTCCTTGTTCATCACAGTGAAGTTCTGTCAACCTGATAGATACTCACATTTTGGATTCTGTGACAACCCAGCCCAGAGGGACTTCATGGTCCCCACTTCTGTGACACAGCTGTCTCTTGCTGAGGAAGGGACACTTTATGCCTTGCAGTACTTCATGCCTTGCAGTACTTGCTCTACTCCCTGTGTTGTCCTCTGCTGTTGGCTACTGCTGTCCTGTGGGGCTGGTTTCAGTCCCTGGCTTCTCTGGCTACTCACACAGCACAGCTGTGATGTTTACTGAACCCAAGGTTCTATATAACTTTTTAAAGTTTACTATGTATTCTTTGGGTTTTGTTTTTAGGAACTAGAACTTGGGTTGCATAATATGTACATGTAAACATATGGATAAATTAAAAAGTAGAATAGACTATTCAGAACATTTCAATCCATTTATTTATATCATATGCTGCTTCTGGAGAGGATTGAGCAGCTTACTACAAATACACAAACAGTAAGACTGTTAAAATATAAGTAAGAAATAAAAACCTATCTAATAAAAGAAAATAGTACAATTTGCCTAGGCTAATGTGGTTATCTTAATTTATTTTAGAAATTTTTGGAAGTTAGTGGTAGTGCATATCTTAGGCTGAGGCAGGGAGATCACTGCGAATTTGAGGCCAGTCTGGGTTACATAGTGAGATCTTATCTCAAACAAATAAAATAAATTGTTGGAAATCAGAATGAAAAGGAGAAGACAAATTATAGAGTTTTAATTTTGGTAAAAGCTTAATGCCTGTTAAGTGAAACTTTTTTTGGGTATTAACTTCTAAGGGAATGGGCATCTTGATACAAAGATTGTACATACCAAATATTTTTAACATTAAGTGAAAGGGCTCTGTGCTTGCCTGGCAGGTGCAAGATCTTGAGTTTGATTCACAGTATCAAAAAAAAAAAAGAAAACCAAAACCCCAAAACAAACACAAAAAACCCCAAGAAAACAAAAAACATTAAGTGAAAGGAAGACATTTCAAAGGTCTTTTATAAAATAATTCACCTGCATTCTAAACTGAGAATGTGACATTAGAATGAAACAAAGTAAGTCTTTTCTGTGAAAAATAAAGCTAATGTGGTTCAGACATATAATTTTATATAAAGATTAATCTGAATCTCCCAGGAGAAAACTATTTAGCCTTGGGAAGTCTGTATTATCATCAGAGTGAAAACACACCTGTTACACTTCAAGTGCCAGCTTATCGCATAGCTAGAGGAGCACCTGTTGACCTGCATTCCTTCCATAGGATGAGCCACCTTCCAGGCACTCAGTGGCTCAGGTGTGGCCAGGAGAAGATTTAGAGGGTTGAGTCCTGCTGGACTCAGCTGAGTTAACCTCTGACTGCCATGTGCCGTTTCTCTGCCATTGCTGTACTGCATTAGTTTCGGCAGGTGCAGAGTTGTCAGTAAGGGTTGTCACTCCTGACCGTGGAAGAGTGTCACCAGTACATTGGAATTGGAGTTTGGAGTGGATCTGACAGGTGGGGGATGGGGAGGCAGGGAAAGAAAAGGAAAAGTCTACAGAAGGCTGCCAGATTTTAGAGGTAGGTAACTTAATAGATAGCATTTAGTACTGTTGTGTAAATTTTGAGTTTGGCCCCGTCTGAAAAGTTTAAAAAGAAAGTGAAAACAGGCCATAGGTAGTGGCATTGCTGTGTTCCTTGGTTTGTGAGAATAGAATCATGACCCCAGCAAGGAAGACTCTTGTATTTCTTAGTTGCGGAGGCAAGAGGACTTGTGTCTGGTAACTCTCCAGTCTGTCTTAGTTGTTTGAGATAGTTCTTAGGCAGTGGGGAGCCGGGCAGAGCCTTCCGCACATGGAGGGGTGGTGAACTTGGTCTTGCCCTTTGCATTCTGGCTGTGGCGTGCGGTTGGGTTGGGGAAAGCAGCTTGCCTCATGTGACCCATTTTGAGCTTTCATTCTGTAAGCCCATAGCTGATTTTATCCATAGAGTAAAAGATCAAAAACAGACGAATTCTGCCGGGCGTGGTGGCTCACGCCTGTAATCCCAGCACTCGGGAGGCAGAGACAGGAGGATTTCTGAGTTCAAGGCTTGCATGGGCTACATAGTGAGCTCAGGGCCAGCCTGAACTACAAAGCGAGACCCTGTCTCAAAAACAAAAACAAAACAAAAAAAAAAACAGACGAATTCTTACATATTTGTGAGCCTTTTTTTCCCCCTAGTATAGCTATGGTCAGTGTTAGGTCCTAAAGCTTCTTTGGTGGAAAGTATAAGAAAAATGCATACATGTTACATAAAATTTTTTCATAGCATCTCAAAAGTAGCTTTGTAACTATACAGGTTTATTTTTTGATACCTATTCTTTTTTTTTTTTTTTTGAGACAGGGTCTCACTTTGTAGTTGAGGCTGGCCCTGAGCTCACTATGTAGCCCAGGCAAGCCTGGAACTCAGCAATCCTCCTGTCTCTGCCTCCCGAGTGCTGGGATTACAGGCGTGAGCCACCACACCCAGCACTGTGGTATGCGGTATTGATTGTTGGTGGGCGTGAGTCTCCACGCCCAGCATTGTATGTGGTTTCCGGGGATCGAACTCAGGAGCTTTGCGCTTGCGAGGTAGGCGCCGGAACCACTGAGCTAACCCTCCGGCCCTTGATACCTATTCTTTAAAATACTTATCCATTAAAAATACTGTCAATAGAAAAGGTTGTTTTTTAAGTAGATTTCTTGTTGATGTAAGTTTGTGCTGAGTAGCAAATTGTGCTAATAGTGAATTTAAAAGACTTGGGCCGGGGATTTAGCTCAGTTGTTCCTGTGTCTGCCTGGCAAGCACAAGGTCCTGAGTGCGATCCCAGATAACTACATACCACAATGCTGGGCATGGTGACTCACACCACTAGCAGTCAGTACCACATACCACAATGCCAGGTGTAGTGGCTCATGGCTGTAATCCCAGCACTTTGAGGCTAGTCTGGGGTACATAGTAAGCTCAGGGTCAGCCTGAACTACAAAGTGAGATCCTGTCTCAAAACAAAACAAAACAAAACATTTAAAAGACTCCATTTCATTGAAAAAATGGGTATTCTAACAAGTGGGTATTGAACAGAGTATCAGTGTTTGAGAGTTAAGCACACTGACCACAACATAATGAAATAAATAAATAAATTAGGAAGCATCAGGACAGTCCATTTTGTTATGAGGTGGAGGTCCAGTTTTGTTGCCCAGGTTGGTTTTGAACTCCTCCCAAGTGATCTTCCCACCATAGCCTGTACCACAGTGCCTGGCAATAGAACAGTTTTTTTTTTGTTTGTTCTGAGACAGGGTCTCACTTTGTAGTTCAGGCTGGCCCTGAGCTCATTATGTAGTGGGATTACAGTGAGCCATCATGTCCAGCATTGTGGTGTGTGGTTACCAGGGATTGAACTAGGGACCTTGCTCTTGTGAGGTAGGTGCCAGAACCATTGAGCTAAATCTCTGGCCCAGTAGAACAGTTTTTGTTTTCTTTTTTTTGAGACAGGGTCTCGCTTTGTAGTTCGGGCTGGCTCTGAGCGCACTATGTAGCCTAGGCAAGCTTCGAACTCAGCAATCCTCCTGTCTCTGCCTCCTGAGTGCTGGGATGACAGGTGTGAGCCACCACGCCCAGCACTGTGGTATGTGGTATTGATTGCTGGTGGGCGTGAGTCTCCACGCCCAGCATTCTATGTGGTTTCCGGGATCGGACTCAGGACCTTGCGCTTGTGAGGCAGGTGCCGGAATCACTGAGCTAATCCTCCAGCCCCCAGTAGAACAGTTTTTTTTTTTTTTGGAGACAGGGTCTTGCTTTGTAGTTCAGTCTGGCCTTGAGTGCACTATTTGAACTCAGCAATCCTCCTGTCTCTGCCTCCCAAGTGCTGGGATTACAGGCGTGAGCCACCACGCTTGGCTCTAGTAGAACAGTTTTTAAGGAGCAAAATAAAATATGATTTTTGATTCAGAAAAATAGATATTAGGGTTTGAAGTGCTGCTTAGTTGCAGAAAGCTTGCCTAGTGTGGACAAGGCCCTGGGTTTGATTGCTAGCACTGAGAGTTAGCTATTAAAGCATGATTTAGTGCTTCCTGCTTGCTGGTGGCATTCACTTTGTCTTGGAAAGATATGGACTTTTGAATTGATTGGGAAGACGCATGGCATCCAAAGGAATGGTTCAGAGAGATGTTGGCTGCTGGAGAAAGTGGTACAGTTGGGGACAAAAGCCAAGATTTGGGAAGTAGTTTGGATTCAACTTGAGGTTGTATTCTGATGGTGGCAAGAGGACAGACATGACATGAGCTGATTTCTGTTGTGGAATATGATCCTGGCCGTTTCCTATAGAAAAAGGATATTAAACCAGTCTCCCTCCCCCCAAAAACCTAGCAGATCAATTTGTTTTCTCTTTAGACTCTTAATCATCTAAAAGATGAGAATTCAGAAAGGTTATAGTTAAGCAGTTAGGCAAAAAGTAATGCTTTACTCAAATGAATTACACCTCAGAGTTTAGTTGTCCTTTTAATTAATGTTAGTGAATGCTTCTCTTAGTGAGTTTTGCATCATTCCATGTTGCTGGTGCTTCTATCATATGTCATAAGGAAGGAAAAAGTGGTCAAGGAGCAGTTTAGAACTGAGGCCATGGCCCCAGTATATATATATAGTTACCTTTCCTACCTGCCTTTCTTTCCTAACTCTCCAAAGGTAGAAAAAAGTATCTTTATGCTAACTAGTAAGTGCTGTTTTCCTCTAATTTCTTAAAAATACTATTTCTCACTGGAGTTTCAAGTTGATTTCAGATTTACATAACAAGTTTTTTTTTTCTTTTCTAAAAGCAGTGAATTTATTTATTTATTTATTTATTTATTTATTTATTTATTTTTGAGACAGGGTCTCACTTTGTAGCTCAGGCTTGCCCCGAGCTTGCTATGTAGCCCAGGCAAGCCTTGAACTCAGCAATCCTCCTGCCTTTGCCTCCTGAGTGCTGGGATGACAGGCGTGAGCCACCATGCCCTACACTGTGGTATGTGGTATTGATTGCTGGTGGGCGTGAGTCACCATGCCCAGCACTGTATGTGGTTACTGGGGATGGAACTCAGAACCATTGCGCTTGCGAGGCAGGCGCTGGAACCACTGGCCCTAAAAGCAGGGAATTTTGAAGCGGTAATTCTTTGGGTATCTGTTACAGGAGAGATACTGTTTATACTGAAGGAGGCTGAGGCAAGGGGATTGGAAATAAACGTCTCAGACAATTTAGTGAGATCTTGTCTCAAAAACAAACAGGGTCAGAGATTTAGCACAGTGATTCCCACGCCTGCCTGGCAAGTACAAGGTCCCTGGTTCTATCCCCGGTAACCACATACCACAGTGCTGGGTGTAGTGGCTCACACCTATAATCCCAGCACTCAGGAGGCAAAGGCAGGAGGATTACTGTGAGTTCTAGATTTCGCCTGGGCTACATAGTGAGCTCAGGGCCAGCCTGAATTACAAAGCAAGACCCTATATCCAAAAACAAACAAACAAACCCTGTCTCCAAAAAAAAAAAGGCTGAGGATGTAGCCCAATGGTAGAACACCCTTGGGTGTTATCCTTAGTACTCTAAAGATAGAGCAGAGAAGAGAGTCAGAGAGACAGAGACAGGGGCACAGAGTCTAGACAACTCTAGAGTCCTCTGTAGTAGGTAGTAATTGTTGTGTAAAAATTTTTTTTTTTTTGCTTTTTGGAGACAGGGTCTTGCTTTGTAGTTCAGGCTGGCCCTGAGCTCACTATGGTGCCCAGGCAAGCCACCGCAAACTCAGCAATCCTCCTGTCTCTGCCTCCCAAGTGCTGGGATTACAGGCGTGAGCCACCGCGCCCAGCATTATATGTGGTAACCGGGGATCGAACTCAGGTCCTTGCGCTTGCGAGGCAGGCGCCGGAACCACTGAGCTATCCCTCCGGCCCGTTGTGTAAAATTTTAATTCACTTGTGAAGGTGGTTGCAGTTTTACCATAGGAAAGTTAAACCAGAAAAAAATATATATTTAGATTCAGGTTGTTGTGGGAAAGTAATTTTAAAATGTATCATTTCCAGTGCTCACTTGGCAACACATATATTAAAAATGTATCATTTCCAAAGAGAATTACTGTTACCTTTAATTAGAAAGGAATTGTAAGTCAATTTTTTTCTTTTTGATATGATCTCTTTTTTTTTTTTTTTTTTTTTGAGACAGGGTCTCGCTTTGTAGATCAGGCTGGCCCTGGCTAACTATGTAGCCCAGGCAAGCCTTGAACTCAGCAATCCTCCTGTCTCTGCCTCCCGAGTGCTGGGATGACAGGTGTGAGCCACCACACCCGGCTATAATCTCTTTTTTGAAACAATTTTATTAACATTATTTAAACAGTATAGTCTGTTGACACAGCAGTAATTCACTAACAAAATTACTGTATTCAAGGCTGTTGTAGAGATTAAAAACTTGACCAAGATTGTGTTCTTTAAGGAGTATAAAGTCTACAGCATAAACAAAACAAAGTAATACATCCTGCTCAGGGTAAGGTCAGTAAAACTGAGATACTAGAGAAGCAACTGCATTTAGTTCAGGAGGTAGGGAAGTCTGCCAAGGGTGTAGAGCCAGGTAGCATGTGAGAAAGTTGGGTTTTGGAAAGAACAGGGAAAGGAGAAAGGCCATAGTAAGGGAGCATTATGGATTAGGCTGAGAACACTGGAACCGAATGATGGGTCTTATTGTCACTTATTGCGGTGGCTAGGGGGAGTGTGGGGCCAATGGCACATGGGCACAAAGGCACAGCATGGTTCTGGAAGCCCTCTGGTGGGTGGTGGCTAGAGAATGTGGGTAGAAGGTAGTGTCATGTGAACTGGCTAAAGTAGATAGTTTATTAAAAATCTATCTACTGGTTAAAAATGTAGATAGTTTGCCGGGCGTGGTGGCTCACGCCTGTAATCCCAGCACTCGGGAGGCAGAGACAGGAGGATTGCTGAGTTTGAGGCTTGCCTAGGCTACATAGTGAGCTCAGAGCTAGCCTGAACTACAAAGCGAGACCCTGTCTCAAAAAAAAAAGTGCTGAAAAATGTAGATAGTTTATGTTGCTGAGTGCTTTGAATGTGGAGTTCAGACATTACTTGGTAGATAACAGAGAAACTGAGGCTTTTTGCATATTTTCTTAATAGTGTTGATGGACACAGGTCCTCACACATGCTAGGCAATATTCTAGGCTGAGCTACATTGCTTCTCCCACCCACTCTTTTGAGACAGTCTCACTGAGTTACCCAGGCTATCCTGGAACTTGGAATTTTCCTAGAATTTGGAACATTGCTTGGGGTAGTAAAGGAGTGTGGTAGACATGGCAGGCCTTGACTTTGATCTCTATCTAATCAGCACTGGGGGAAAGAGAATTTGGAATCCTACCTCAGCCTCCCAAGTAGCTGGACTGCCTCACATATGCCACTGTGCCAAGTCACTCTAATGATGTGTAAGTGGATGATGAATGGGCTGAAATTATACTGCAGGAGGATGAATCTGGCAGTACTGCATAGCATATAGGTGGAGTAGATGGGAATGGAAATGGGGTAGGAAGAAGAAAGTCAAGTTAGTTAAGGAGGCCAAGGGTGAGAAGTATCGATGACCCAACAGGGATGTGGTAATAGAAATGAAAAGAGATTTTATAGATGGAAGCCATGTAATTTGGAAGCTAATGAGATGGATGGAGGAGCAAGCTTTTCAGTCTGTGGGAACAGAGTGGTGGGAACGTTAAACAGAAAAGAGAGGCGAGAGAGCTTGTTTTGTTTGGGGAAAGCTATTTTGGCTTTGGTGTGTGAGGCTGAGTGAAATGCTGGCAGGAAAGCTAGGTAGAGGAATCAAGCAGTCTGTTGAAAATGAATGTACAGGATGTTAGATATTAGAGATATTAGTATTTTGGTTCATGGTTACAAATGAATAAAGAAGATTCAGCCTTTGTTGTCTTGTTTATAAGTCAGAAGTATTCAACATTTTTGTAGGCCCTGGGTAGAATACAAAAAGAAAAAAACATTTTTTTATTTAAGAAGTTAAGTACAATATTCAGTTACTAGCAGCATTTTGGAAACTTGTTTCTTCTATAGTTGATTTTCTAAAATATGTATTTTTACATAGTTTCTTGATTGAAAAACCACTGTATTTAGTTTGTTGTTAAATAGCGTCTCTTTTATAATTTCCCCATCTTCACAAACCTGGGCCCTTGTGCTTCAAGGTAGGCTCTGTACCTTGAGCTAAATCTCCAACCCAGGATTGGGCTAATTTCAACTTTGATGTGCAGTTTGAACTGCCTCCCTTCTCTTTGTGTCTTGTGGACTGCTAGTTGGATCTAGAAGGCTCACTTTTCTGTTTTCTTTTTGGAGTGAGCAAAGAAGATTTCTTCGATGGTGCTATGTATTTCCTGTGTAGCATGTCAGGAGACAGGCTGATTATTTGGCCCAGGTGTTCTCGTGAGTTTATGATATCCCCATCAGCCAACTGTTCATGTGGTGCAGTTTAATAGCCAGTGATGATTTTGGCAGAAAGCCTTTACGTGAGCAGGACTGGACAGAGATGACATCCAAATTCATTGCTTTTGCATTTATTAGCTAGAACTTTTATTCTAAAGAAGAACCTACTCTCATTGACTGGTTAACATGGAATATTTTAGGTAAGCCATACAGATGTATATTCAATTCTTCTGTTTTATATGCTAATTTTCAGAGTTGATTTCCTTTTGTGTACTGGTGATTGATCTAAGGCTTCCTGTGTCTCTATGCCTACCCCAGAATACTGAGACTTTCTAAGGTATCATTATGAACTCATGACTTTGTGTATTTGGTGGTTTTTACTCCATTTGCAGTTTTTGCTTTTTGACTCCTCTAATTACTTTGGCCAGTAGGAACTATTTCAAGCCACACCTGTGTTGTTTTGATATGATCCCATTCATTCTTGACATAGTTTTGCTTTTTAGTACAGTAAAATGCCCTAGGACTATCTAGAAATTTCTTGATCATACTTGAATTTCGCCTTTTTCTTTATTTTTTTGGTATTGGGGGTTAAAATTAGGCCCTTATGCACTGGGGAAAAGCAGAGGTTTTTCTGAGGTCATGCTTCAGAAAGGTTGGTCACTGGGTGTAGTGGCTCACGCCTGTAATGCCAGCACTTTGAGAGGCAGAGGCAGGAGGGTTGCAAGTTCGAGGCTTGCCTGGGCTACATAGTGAGTTCAGTGCCAGCCTGAATTACAAAGGGAGACCTTATCTCAAAAAACACTAAAAACAAAAACAAAAACGAAACAAAAAGCAGAAAAGTTGGTCTTAAAACAGCTGAATCAGTGGCCTAAACCTATGGTTCTTGGCTAGGATTGCAACTAAGTCTCTGAAATATTAAAAACAAAGTGCCAGACTAATATGAGGGTCTGTCTTAGACCTGTTGAATACTGGACAAGAATCTAGGTTCATTTGCATTTCAAAAGAGCCCTGTGTGATTCTGTTTTGTGTGACCCTGTAAAAGTGAATTAGACTAGTGAATTAGACGAAAAGCTTAAAGGACAGTTGATTCATTTTAAATATTCTAGGCAAGTGGTAGTAAGGATTAGGGTGATGCCAGTGAGAAGGGGGTTACAATGCGAATTATGTCTGAACAGTTTTATATGTTCATTATGGATTCTGTTAATACTGATAGAAGGACTCAAAGAGAAGGAAACCAAAGGAAACCAAAGATGACCCCAGCTCTTACATGTGGGTGCCTGGGAAAATGATACTGATGGAAGTGGGAAATTTGACAGATTGCTAGTTGAGGAAGAAGGTTTTTTGGATGAAAGTTGAGAGAATGATTATCAAAAAGAACTGTAGGGAATTGAAATTTGGTTTATTTTCCTTTTTCTGAATCCTTTAAGAAATCTTTTTTTGCATAGTATTGAACTAATGAATATAAGATATGCTACATTAAGTGGGATGTTTAATAACTTGTTGCATTTAATAAATGATTGTAAAAGTATGTGTGTATTAAAGAACTATCAGTTAAATATAAAATGGGAAACGCACTGGAAAAAACTTTGGTGCATAAAATTATAATCATTGTAAAAATGATAATCATTTGAAATGAGAACAAAACTGGCAATCTAGGCAAAGGATTTAAATAGATAATTCTTGCCAGATGTAGTGGTCTGTGTGATCTTGTCAGATGTAGTGGTCTGTGTGATCCCACCTGTGTGATCCCAGGACTCAGGAGGCTGAGGCAGGAGGATTGCAGTGAGTTGGAGGCCAACCTGAACTACTTAGTGAGACCCTGTCTGAAGAATAAGATAAAAGATAATTCTCAAAAGTGGATATTATAATTCATTCCTTCACCAGACCTAGCAGGTCCTCTTCTGAATGCTAGCACACAAGATAAGAGCTCACTGAGTAGTAGTAGTCTGATGTGGTGTGAGAGATGGAGAGTAGAGATATCCAAAAAAGTAGAAATTTCAAAAATACTGATGATGCTATTAAGATGAGGAGCTGGCTGGGGTGGTGCACACCTGAAATTCCAGTTCTTGGGAAGCCATATTCAAACCCTGTCAAGGCAATTTAGTGAGACTGTGTCTCAAAAGGAGGGGGAGATGTAGCTCTTTTAGATACCCTGGTACTGGAGGAAGAAGAAAAAGGGAAATTTGATTGGGTAGGGAATGACTTTTGGGGTTTTATCTTTTTGTTTTGATTTTACGTCTTCCTAGGGAAAGCATTGGTAGTGGTGAACTGCTAGAGGTTAGCATTTTAATCTCTGCTTAATTATGTGGAAAAAATTTGATCAGATTTATGTTCTGCTGGCTTCCCTGATAGTTGGACTTACACTTTTCTAGGCTTTTCTTTTGGATGGCTTTTTCTTGAGGATTTTATGTAATGGATTTCTTCCTGACGAGATAGTTGTTTCTTATGGATTTATTTCACTGAATAGTATAGGCTTTATTATTTTGAGAAGGAAACAGTTCCTCTGAGAATGTTACCATTTTTCTTGTGCTTCTTTTATGTATAATTTGATTCTGCTGTGAGTCACTGACAAGACGGAAAATAAGCCTAAGTCCGGGAATCTTCTGTACTTCTTTTGCTTGGAGGTGCAAGATACCAGGTGTCTTCAGAGCTCCTATGAGTCCCTGAGTAGTTAAGGGAGGTGAACAGAACTTCTCTGTTCTTTTTGTTTAACTGATATCATGTAACCCAAGTTTCAAGCTAATTAAAGCATAGAAAGTTCAATGCATTTTTAAAGAAAGATAATAAGTAGTTTGCCGATGGAAAGCTTCTTTTTAAAAGACTTTAACAAAAGCTGAGTGTGGTGGTGCACATCTGTGATTCCTGAATTTGGGATACTGAGGCAGAATGATCATTGTGAGTTCAAGACTGACCTGGGCTGCATAGTAAATTCAAGGCCAGTCTGGGCTACTGAATGAGACCCTGCCTCAAAAGAAAAATAACCTTCAATAAAACATTTTATGTTTTTCATATATTACTGAAAGGTGACCTAGAAACAGAAAACAAGATTATATGCCTATTATTCTATACTTTTAATTTTTTTTTTTTTTTTTTTTTTTTGAGACAGGGTCTCACTTTGTAGTCCAGGCTGGCCCTGAGCTCACTATGTAGCCCAGGCAAGCCTGGAACTCAGCAATCCTCCTGTGTCTGCCTCCTGAGTACTGGGATTACAGGCATGAGCCACCATGCCTGGCATTATGGTATGTGGTATTGATGGCTGGTGGGCGTGAGTCTCCATGCCCAGCATTGTATGTGGTTACCAGGGATGAACTCAGGACCTTGGCACTTGCAAGGCAGGCGCTGGAACCACTGAGTTAACCCTCCGGCCCCAGTTTTAAAATTTTCTTTTTTTTTTGAGACAGGGTCTCACTTTGTAGCTCAGGCTGGCTCTGAGCTCACTATGTAGCCCAGGCAAGCCTTGAACTCAGCAATCCTCCTTCCTCTGCCTCCCGAGTGCTGGGATTACAGGCATGAGCCACCATGCCCGGCACTGTGGTGTGTGGTATTGATTGCTGGTGGGCATGGGTCTCCACGCTCATTATTGTATGTGGTTACCGGGATTGAACTCAGGACCTTGTGCTTGCGAGGCAGGTGCTGGAACCACTGAGCTAACCCTCCGGCCCCCAGTTTTAAAATTTTTATTAATAAGTTTAGGGCATTTTAGGAAGAAGAAAGTGCTAATGGAACAGGGAAACAAATTGCAGTCTTTAATATTTGATAGTTTAGTGCTGGGAAATCATAGTTTGCAGAGGAGAAAAAGAAGGGGATTTTAGAAATGGAAAGAAATAGAATGTAAGGTAACAGTCTCTTACTCTTGTGTTGACCTGTATTCCCTTTAATTCTGACTTGTGTGGGATTTTTTTCTTTTCAAAGGAAACTTGATATAACTTCAGAAGATTTGAGTCTTTATTTCTGGATTGCGAATATATCCCAAGACCATCAGAATGTCGGGAGCCTCAGTGAAGGTGGCTGTCCGTGTGCGGCCCTTCAACTCTCGGGAGACTAGCAAGGAGTCCAAGTGCATCATTCAGATGCAGGGCAACTCAACCAGTGAGTACATGGGCCTGTCCCTTCCTCTTTGCCCTCCTCCCCTTCTTGCTGTGATCAGAAGAGGTGAATGTTGTGTAATTAAAACTTTGAACTTTGTCATTCTGAAGGTTGCATTGAATGCTTCCTGCTCTCAGTTGTTTGCTGTGGTACTTCAAGGTGGACGGCTTGTTTCACACTTTTCAAACCAGAGCCTGCAGAGAACTGGATTGATTTAGCTACTTCCAACACTGTTTATTAAGTTGACATTTTAATAACAGTAAAGGTGTAGGCAGTGATTTTAACTAAATCCTCGTGTGGAATATACTTAAGGCTCCGAGTCATTGTTTTTCTTTCCTGATTTTAAGCAGTTGAGCCTGCTGAGACACTGTCAATACTTTTACCTAACAGTGGCTGGATTGAAAAATGCATATAACTGTAATTTATAATAAAGACACAAATTAGTGTTAAAATGATCAGTCATTGCTTCTGGCTTGCTTCTCTATACAGTTGCTTAAGTAAAAATGACTTGGTCCTGCTTCTTTTGTACCTGCACTACCATATTATTTCCTAAGGATCTGTTGGCAAAATTTTTTTTTTTTGAGACAGGGTCTCACTGTAGTTCAGGCTGGCCCTGAGCTCACTATGTATTCCAGGCAAGCCTCGAACTCAGCAATTCTCCTGTCTCTGGCTCCCAAGTGCTGGGATGACAGGTTTGAGCCACCACGCCCGGCACTGTGGTATGTGGTATTGATTGCTGGTGGGCGTGAGTCACCACGCCCAACATTGTATGTGGTTATTGGAATCGAACTCAGGACCTTGCGCTTGCGAGGCAGGCGCCAGAACCACTGAGCTAAATCTCCGGCCCTGTTGGCAAATTCTTATTTAAGGTGGAAGTGGGCTCTGCCCCTTTATACCTGTACCTTTGCAATAAAGGAGGACCATTGATTTTTCAGATTACTGATGAAGTGACCATTCCAACTTCATCTACTTGCATGCCATTTGCCAGTGTTCTGTATAGAGGAGTCTATCAGGGAAATATGTGTTCTACAGGAAAGCCAGCTAGATTCTGCAGTCTACATTTCAGTGTGATTCATGTGCAGTTGTATACATCTAATTGCTTATCCTGTCCTCTGGACTTAGGGCTTATAACAATCAGGTTTCTAAAAAATGACTCATGCTGGGTATGGTGGCAAATGCCTGTGTTCTTGCTTGAGCTCAGGCATTTGAAACAGCCTGTATAGCAGAGTAAAGAAAACTGTCTAAAAAAAAAAAGATTAAAAAGTAGAATCTAAATAGCTATATTCTTGTATTGTACCTTTAACAACTGTGCTCGTGTGTTTACAACATATCCCATGAATAATTGCCAAAGAAAAAGTGACATAAAAGTCATTAATGAACTGTATCCTTTAAATGGGTGAATGTTGTAGTATATAAATTATATCTGAATAAAACTGCTTTTATTACTTTTTTATTCAGATAGGTTCATTCTCACTTTGTACTTCAGGCTGTCTCTGAGCTCACTATATAGCCCAGGCTAGCCTCAAACTCATAGCAATACTCTTGCCTCTGCCACCCTAGGGCTTGGATTACAAGCATGAACCACCACACCTGGCATTGTGATATGTGGTACTGTGGATCAAATTTGGGATCTTGCACTTGCAAGGCAGATATCAGAACCACTGAACTAAATCCTTAGCCCAAATAAAGCTGTTTTTTTTTTTTTTTTTTTTTTGAGACAGGGTCTTGCTTTGTAGTTCAGGCTGGCTCTGAGCTCACTATGTAGCCTAGGCAAGCTTAGAACTCAGCAATCCTCCTGTCTCTGTCTCCCGAGTGCTGGGATTACAGGCGTGAGCCACCATGCCTGGCACTGTGGTATGTGGTATTGATTGTTGGTGGGCGTGAGTTTCCACGCCCAGCATTGTATGTGGTTACTGGGATCGAACTCAGGACCTTGCACTTGCGAGGCAGTCACTGGAACCACTGAGCTAAATCTCCGGCCCCTATGCTTCTTTTTATATAATTAAATTTTATATACACTATGTAACAATCCTGATAATGAAACCGATCATTTCTCTTTGAAAAATCCATTAATTGTAACTAGTTTGGAAGCATTTTTGACTGTTGGCATTAACTCTAAAAATGCTGATATACATTCATTGTAGGAAGTTCTTTTTTTTTGAGACAGGGTCTCGCTTTGTAGTTCAGGCTGGCCCTCAGCTCACTATGTAGCCCAGGCAAGCCTGGAACTCAGCAATCCTCCTTCCTCTGCCTCCTGAGTGCTGGGATTACAGGAGTGAGCCACCACATCCTGCACTGTGGTATGTGGTATTGAGTGCTGGTGGGCATGAGTTATCACGCCCAGCATTGTATGTGGTTACCGGGAATCAAACTCAGGACCTTGTGCCTGCAAGGAACCATTGAGCTAAAGCTCCGGCCCCTGTAGGAAGTTCTTTTAAAGGGAAGATTTTAAGAAATCCTGGGTTTAGAGCAGGAATTGACTTATCTCTGTAATGTTTGGTATCTTAAGTACCATTTGCCTATCCATAAGAAATCTCCAATATTGTGGGAAATCTATTTTCATTAATACTTGGGATATCTATTGCTATTTTCATTAAGATTGGAAATTATATGGAATACTTGTATGTAGAAAATGGGTATTAAAAGGCCATATTCAGCTGGGGATTTAGCTCAGTGGAATGCAAGATCATGAGTTTGATCCCTGGTACTGCCAAAAAAAAAAAAAGGTTATGTTTAAGAAATCAAAATATCAATAGATAATAAAAGTAACTGGACAATTTCTATTCCTGTAAGTATAAAACTGTTCTGTACCTTGAAGATAAATTGTTTAAAGATACTCACTTTTTTTTTTTTTTGAGATAGGATCTTGCTTTGTAGTTCAGGCTGGCCCTGAGCTCACTATGTAGCCCAGGCATGTGTCTTCGAGCTCACAGAAATTCTCCTGCCTCTGCCTCCCAAGTGCTGGGATTGCAGGCCTGAGCCACCAGGCCCAGCACTGTGGTATGTGGTACTTACTGATTGCTAGTGGGCATGAGTCACTATGCCTGGTATTGTTGTTTGTGGTTACTTGCCTTGCCCTTGCCAGGCAGGCACCAGAACCACTGAGCTAAATCTCCAGCCCTCACTATTTTTTTTCTTTTTTGAGGCAGGGTCTTACTATGTGGTTTAGATGGCTCTGAACTCTCTGTTAGCCCAGGCTGACCTCAACCTGAGGAATTCTGGTGCCTCAGTCTCCCAAGCGTTGGGATTATAGGTGGGCTCCACTGTGCCCAGCCAAAATGTCTGAATTTTCATTTGGTATTTATCTATATTCAAGGTTATATAACGTTATTTTATTTTCTTTCAGCTTCCATTTATTTTTGTAAAAGGGTAAAACATTTCCTCTTAATAACCCAGGTAGTACAAAGACTCTGCAGTACAGAGACTTACCTTACCACACAGTGAGCTAGTTCCTCTTCCCATTTCCTTCTAGGGATTGCTCTAATTTCCTTCTGTAGACACACAGCAGTATCTTTTTCTAAAATAGTTATTTTCCCTTTTAGTTAGTAATAAGGCATCCTGGAAACTTGCTTTTCAGTTTTTATTGCATTGTATGCATTAAGTACTTTAATAATACAATTCATGTTTATAATTTGTGAAAGTTATAATTGTTTCCTTTGAGATTTTTGTATGTAAGAATACCTGTGTAGGGCTGGAGATTTAGCTCAGTGGTTGCAGCGCCTGCCTCGAAAGTGCAAGGTCCTGAGTTTGATCCTGGTAACCACATACAATGCTGGGCGTGGTGACTCACGCCCACCAGCCATTAATACCACATACCACAGTGCTGGGCGTGGTGGCTCACGCCTGTCATCCCAGCACTCAGGAGGCAGAGACAGGAGGATTGCTGATTTCCAGGCTTGCCTGGGCTACATAGTGAGCTCAAGGCCCGCCTGCACTACAAAGCAAGACCTTGTCTCAAAAAAAAAAAAAAAGAATACCTGTGTAAGTTAATGGGTTTATTTATCAGCAGTTAATCTACAATATGTCTGTGGTATGCTAAGTACCACATAGATAAAGTATTAAAAAATCATCAGTTTTCCAGAAGAACAAAACACTCAAGAGTATGTAGTACAAGCACTTAAGTGCTGTGGTCTGTTTTCTGCTGCTGTCACAGAATACCTGTGGCTGGGTCATTTACGATGTCAGAAGAGATTTCTTTTGGTTCCAGTCCTTGAAGTTCAGGAGCAGAGGATGGGTGCTGGTTTGTCTTCTGCTGGTGCCACTTTAAATCCTGGTGGCGAAGCAGAAGGCAGCAAGTACCTGTACGAGAAAGTGAGGGCAGGGTCCAGGCTTCCTTTGCACTCACTCTTACCAAATCTAATCTAGCTGCTCAGGAAACAAGGCTGCTCCCTAGAGTCTTAGCCACCTCTCTGGGACCCACACCACAGCATGAACGTGGTAAAGACAAACCATCCATCCTTAAACTATAGCAATTTCTTCTGTAGTTCTAGGTTTTTACAGTTTTTAATAGTTCTGAGTAATAGATCTAGGTCTGCTTGATTTCTGATTTTGTTGTGTTTTGATTGTCTGAATTAAAATTGACTAAGATTATTGACACCTAAGGAAGAAAATGTTAGGTCCCGAGCCAGAGATTTAGTTCAGTGGTTCCAGAGCCTGCCTAGCAAGTACAAGGTCCTGAGTTCCATTCCCTGGTAACCACATACAGCAATAGGGCATGGTGACTCATGGCCACTAGCAATCAGTACCACATATCACAATGCCTGGCATGGTGGCTCACACCTGTAATCCCAGCACTGGGAGGCAGAGACAGAAGGATTGTTGAGTTCGAGCTTTCCTGGGCTACACAGTGAGCTCAGGGCCAGCTTGAACAAAATGAGACCCTGTCTCAGAAGATAAAAAAGAAGGAAAAAAAAAGTTAGGTTTCATTTTGTATCTAAGAGCAAATGCTATTTGACTTTTTGTTTCGATTGTATGCAAAATGCAGTCAATTTAGAGGAAAAATAGTCAACCAAATATGATAGTTCAGTCTGGCTGAAAGATTTTAGATATTTCCACTTGTGGCATAAGGCAAACTTAAGACAGAAATGCTGAACACCTTGAGATTGGCTATGAATTCACCATGTAGCCCATGGTGGGCTTGAATTTAGAGCAGTCTTTTTTTTTTTTTTTTTTTTTGAGACAGGGTCTCGCTTTGTAGTTCAGGCTGGCTCTGAGCTCACTATGTAGCCTAGTCAAGCTTCAAACTCAGCAATCCTCCTGCCTCTGCCTCCCGAGTGCTGGGATTACAGGCGTGAGCCACCACGCCCGGCACTGTGGTATGTGGTATTGATTGCTGGTGGGCGTGAGTCTCCACGCCCAGCATTGTATGTAGTTACCAGATCGAACTCAGGACCTTGCGCTTGCAAGGCAGGCCCTGGAACCACTGATCCAACCCTCCGGCCCCCTAGAGCAATCTTTTTGATACAGAGCCTCAGCCTCCCAACTGCTGGAATTATAGGTGTGTGCCACCATGCCTAACTCCATTTTGGAAGTACCATTGTTGCAGAGAGTGAACTGAGAGTGTCATATCCACACATGTGAACTCCATTAAAAGGCTGCTGTGCTAGCAGGCTGGTCTGCCTGCCGCTTACAGGGATTACAGTTGATTGCAGACAGAAAGCAATGGAATGTTCCTACCATAAGGTCTCTTAAGAAAAAGGAGATGTGAACTTGAGGGATGTACAAAGTGTGAAAACTGAGTAGTAGCCATTTTATTTGAGCACTTTCTGATCTCAGAGGAAAGATTTTCCATGCATAGATAAATGTTACTGCTTTGACATTTTGGAGTCCTAAACACATATAAATGGTTTTGTTCAATAATACCTCGTTATGTTCCAAGCTTCTCCCACTTTGGAAGCACATTTTATTGTCTAATTACTTTGTTTTAAAAATGCACACATTTGGGCCGGAGGGTTAGCTCAGT
>PVIC010014177.1:0-36967 GCA_004025085.1 Thryonomys swinderianus
AATCCTCCTGTCTCTGCCTCCCGAGTGCTGGGATTACAGGCGTGAGCCACCACGCCCAGCATTATATGTGGTAACCGGGGATCAAACTCAGGTCCTTATGCTTGCGAGGCAGGCGCTGGAACCACTGAGCTAACCCTCCGGCCCTAATTGCCAGTTTTTACACTGCATGTTTTATTTTGGGAGGATCTAATTTTTTGTTCTTTACATATTCTAATATTAGTGTTCTGTCTGGTGAAGAGCTGGGAAAATGTTTTCCCATTCTTTAATTTGCCTCATCAGTCCGATTCCTTTGCTGTGCAGATATATTTTCACTTTATGTGATCTCATTTTCTGCCACATGATGTTATTTCTTGTGGAAACTGAATTTGTCTTCAAAAATATTTGCATATACCTATGTTTTAAAGAGTTTTAACTACTTTATATTTCATCAGATCAAATGTTTCTATTTTAATATTGGAATATTTGATCTATTTTTATTTTACTTTATTACATGGTGAGAGATATGGGTCTACCTTCAATTTTCTGCATGTATAGCCATTTTTCCTGAAACCACATCTTTTTTGTTCTTGTTCTTTTTAGTAGAATACAAATAGAATTGAGATCTGTGGGCACATAATGAAGGGAAAGAATAAATATGATTCCAAAAAAAAAGAAAGAACATGTATATAAGGGGTGAGGGGTTGTGGGTGGGTAGGGATGTGGATAAAAATGAGAATTAACTTGTGTCATATACTGGTACAAATTCCCCAGGGTTGAGTGTGATTGTGAGCTGTATAAAATGTACCAATAAAGAATTGAATTAAAATAAATAAATAATGAAATACACTGAGCATATAGCATTACTAGAGAATAAACTGATAGATTAGCAAATAAAATGTATTCTTATCACTTCTCAGCCTTTTGGCTAAGATCAAGTGTAAAATGTATTCTTAAGATCATTTTACATAGTGACTTTATCATTGTTATTCTCTATTCAGAGTGCTATAGTTTTCTTGAAGCTACTGTGAATGGTATTGTTTTCCTAATGTTCTTATTATCTACTTCATTATAGGTGTACAGAAATATTAATAACTTTTGTATGCTGATTTGAATCTTGCTGTGTTGATGAAGTTGGTCATTAATTCTAAGACCTTTTTAGTGGAAAGTTTTTTATCTTCTATGTAGAGTATCATGTCATTGACAACAATGATAACTTGAGTTATTTCTTTCTTTCTTTTTTTTTAATTTGTTTTGTTTTGAGACACAGTCTTGCATTGTAGTTCAGGCTGGCCCTAAGCTCACTATATAGCCCAGGCAAGCCTTGAACTCAGCAATCCTCCTGTCTCTGCTTCCCAAGTGCTGGGATTACAGGCATGAGCCACCATGCCTGGATGAGTTATTTATTTTGTAAAGGTATCTTTTTTGTTTCTTTCTCTTGCCTGATTTTTCTAACGTTTTAAGTATCTACTCTATTGAATAGATGTGGTTATAGTGGGCACTCTTAATTTTAAGGGAATGTTTTTAGGTTTTCATCATTTAATATGATAGTGACTGTAGGTTTGTCATAAATAGCTTTTATCACAGTCATGTTTAGTCTTTCAATGCCATTTTATTTAGAATGTTTATCATGAAGGGTGTTTTCATCAAGTGCAACTATTGATATGATGATGAGGTTTTCGACCTTGCTTCTGGCTTTGTGATATGTGGTTTTTATTATGTACATATGTTGAGCCATCCTGTATCTCTGGGATGAAACTTACTTGGTCATGATGTATGATCATCTTGATGATGTATTGTATTCTATTCCCTAATATCTTATTGAGGATTTTTACATCTATAAAGCAGATTAGCCTATGGTTTGTTTTTGTTGAACTTTTTTGTTTGTTTGTTGTGTTTTATTTTAGTTGTGTTTCATTTGGTTTTTGGAATCAGGGTGATACTAGCTTCCATTAATAAACTCAGGAATAATTCACCCTTTTCAATTTCCTTGAAGAGCTTGAGGAGTATTGGTTATATAACATCCTTAAAAGTTTTGTAGAATTCTGCAGTGAATCTTTCAAGTCTTGGGCTTATCTTAGTGGATAATATTTTATTACTGTGTCAATTTTGTTGTTTTTCATCGAGCTGTTAGGTATATTTATGTTTCCTTGAGTTAGCTGTTGTAACTTGTATTACTCCAGAAATCTGTCCATTTCTTCAAACTTTGCTAATTTGTTGAAATACAATTTTTAGAATTAGTTATTAATTAGCTACTGGATTTTGACATCTGTTTTGATTTCATATTTTTAGTTCTAATTGCACTTATATGAAATTTTTATTTCTTTTCATAAATCTGGCTAAGGGATTATCTTTGTTATTTTTCTCATCTCTGAGCTACAATAACAAATATTCACAGATTAAAGGAGGAAGAGTTTATTTTGGCTCACATTTTGTAGACATTTCAGAACATAGTCAGCAGGTTCCAAAGCAAGATGGAATGGAAAAGAGACACTACAGAGAAGATATAGTGCATGGCATGGCAAGCAGAAGGGAGCAAATAGCAATTGCTCTTTCAAAGCAAGTCTCTCTATTCTTTTTATCCTATCCAGGCTACAATCCTTTGTGTTGGTGCCACTCATACCCAGGGTGGGTCTTCCTATTACCCACACCCAAAACTATGCTAAATCCATTTAGTTATTATATTTTTAATTCATTTTCACACACACACACAGATACACACACATCCACAGTCACACACCCTAGATCCCTACACCTCTGAAAAGACACACTTATGTGTAAACAAGGTTTAGGGGAGCATTTTGGAGCAAACTGTAACACTTCCTTTGGCCACTAAAAGATTCGCACATAATGCTTTTATGCAAAAAAGCACTTAATCCATCTCTAAGAGTTGTCAAATTCCCTATAGTTTCAGCAGTGCAGAGAAGCCTAAATCCAATGTGTCCTCTGGCATTTCACAGGCAAATTCTTAGCTGAGATCCCAAGTAGAAATGAAAAAAAGTTAAACACTTCCAAAATATAACTGCATGAGATAAACCTTCTCATTCCAAGAAGTACAAATATAGGAAATGATAAACATGGAACCAAAATGATGTGAACTTCAAAGGGTTTGGGTGGCTTCCCCACTGTGGAACCGCCAGTGATTATAGATCTCAAGGATTTTATCTAGGACCATCTTTGCTCACTCTTGGTGTCTTTCCTCAATCACTACAAGCTCCTGTTTTCTCCAACATTCTGGTATCTCCTGCACTTTCAACTTCACGTTCATAGCTTCACGCACTGCCCTCTCAGGGGCACACTGCCTGGCCTCTGAGATCATATTCTAACATATAAGTGTAAACCTTCTTGACACAAAACTCTTGCGTTCTGTTTGTGCCTAAAACTAGCACCATGTAGATGATGCTAAGTTCTGCTGTCAAGTGGAAAAGTAGCCAAACATCCTTCTGTTGTGACTGCAGGAGTTCAATGGCTAAGCGCTGTGACCCCAATCCAGAGGAGCAAATTCTCTAGGTCACAGCCATTCTGGAACATGTTGCCCTGGGGCTTTCTTCTCAAAGCAAATGCTTTCATTTTGCAATTCAAGGCTGCCAAGAGTGGTGTCCTGCTGGTTCTTGTGATGTTCACTGGCATTTTTATTGCCCTCTTCTGAAATACTTCACTTTTCATTGCTAGTCTTTTCAGCAACCCATTTGCTTTCTGTTCTGTCCTTTCAGGAATCACATTACTGGAGCATTCAGGCTAACTAAAACTTTCTAAAATCATTTGTTGGGCCCTTTGTTTTTGATTCTTCACATAAATCTAGCCCAAACCCTCTAACATTAGTCATGCCACTACCTCAATCTTACACTGCTTTGATATTTCCTCCACAAAATTAATTAGTTTATCACCCTTATTCTCAGACTCAGGCAAAGTCTCTGGAGACAAGCGAAATGCAGAGAAATTTTTTGCCTAAGCAAAACACACATGGTCTGGAATCCAACAGTCAGTGGAGTTTTTGTTCCCAATAGAAACTTCCTGAGTCTGGTCTTTAACAGCAATATTTCTACTAATATTCTGGTCTTCTGCTTAGAATCTCCCATCAAGTTTGGCTTATATCATTTCAGGGTTACTTCTTCAGTTGTCATCTACAAAAGTTCCCAAACTCTTTCCACAAGCTAATTACAAAGGGTTCTGAACCACATGGCCAGGTCATTTTGCAGCAATTACTCCACCTCTGGGATCAAAACCTACCTTAAATACTTTCTCATGATTAAGACACAATACATGACACCTACAAATTGAAGGAAAATAAGTTTACTTCAGTTCAATCTCTAGAAGTTTCACTCCAGAGTTAGCATGACATAATTGGCAAAACAGAATGGCATGACAAAAGGGCATCATAGAGAAGACACAGTCCACAGAATGCCAAGCAGAAGACCACAAGGAGCAAGATGAGCAGTGAAGCAAATTTCCTTTTCTTTTTTAACTACTCCAGGCAACAAGAGTTTAAGTGGTGCCATCACACCAGGGTAGGTAGTAAAATTACCCCCAACTAGAATTTTTGTAAATCCATTTATTTATTATACTGTAAATCCATGTTGCACACCAAACCATATTCACACAACCTAGATCAAACAACCTCTGAAAACCTCTACATATGAGCATGTGAGTCTTTAAGGAAACACACAGATACAAGCCATAATAGGGCTTACTTATTCTTTCAAAGTTCATTGTTTTTTCTCCATTTTTCTCAACTTCATTGATTTCTGCTCTGATCTTTATACTTTCCTTTCCTAATTTTGTTTTGAGTATAGATAGGTGTTATTTCTCAGGTATCTTGAGATTTCTCATGTTATACTTTTAGGATCGCTTTGTTTTCCTAATGTGAAGACTGATTCCAATGAATTTTATACTCATTTTAAAATTGATTTGATTGGCACATTTTATATGCACATCATGAACACAAATAATATTGAGAATTTGTATGAGTATAACATGTTAATTCTCATTTTTTCCCATTCCCCTGGCAAAACCACAACCCCCCACCCCCTATATACATAAGCTTTGTTTCTTTTTTACCATCAAATTTTTCCTTCCCTTTTTTAATTACACATATCCCCTTTTCCTTTTGAATATTTTCTATTTCACAATATCTGTCATACATTTTAAAACTCATTTATATCTTCAGTTTCTCATACCACAGAAAATATACACTACTTACACATCTATGACCTATTTGTTTCATTTATGAGAATGTACTCAAGGTATGTCCATTTGAGTATAAATGATTCAAACTTATCACTCTTTACAGCAGAGTAATACTCTATTTTATTTAAAAACCACATCTTCTTTATCTAGTCTCTGGTTGATGGGCATTTGGGTTGTTTCCAAGATTTAGCTATCACAAACTGAGTTTCTATAAAAATGGGTCCACAGGAGGCCAGAGATTTAGCTCAGTGGTTCCCGCGCCTACCTCCCAAGGGCAAGGTCCTTAGTTCGATACCTGGTAACTACATTCAATGCTGGGCATGGTGACTCACACCCACCAGCAATCAGTACCACATACCACAGTGCCAGGTGTGGTGGCTCACGCATGTAATCCCAGCACTCAGGAGGCAGAGACAGGAGGATTGCTGAAGTTGAGGCTTGCCTAAACTACAAAGTGAGACCCTGTCTCAAAAAAAAAAAAGGGTCCACATATGTCACTAAGATATGAATCTTTTAATTCTTTCATGTATATCGCTAGCAGGGGAATAGCATGATCAAATGGGACCTCTAATCCTAGTTTTTTGAGGGATCCCCACAATGATCTCCACAGTAGTTGCACCAATCTGCATTACCACCAACAGTGGAGAAGACTCCCTTTGTACCTGCAGCCTCACCAGCATTTGGTTTTGGCTAATTTTGAGATAACACCCATTCTTTATGGAGTGAAATGGAATCTCAGTGTTGTTTTCATCTGCATCTCTTGAATAACCAGCAATTTTTACCATTTCTTCATATGTTTCTTAGCTGCCTTTACTTCTCTGAAAAGTATCTGCTAATTTCAGATGCCTATTTTTGAATTGGGTCTTTAAATTTGGGGGTGATTTTTTAAAGCTCTTTATATACTCTAGATACTAGCCTTGAGTCTGAGAAACAGCTGTTAAAATTTTTGGCCTATATTGTAGGTTGACGTTTCTCTCTGCTGGTGGTTTCTCATTCTGTGCAGAAGCTTTTTAATACGATGAGATCTCAGTTGTTGATTCCTTCTGCTAGTTCTCATGTTGCAGAGGTTTTGTTAATAAACTTTCCCTATGCCATTTTCTCCAAGAGTTCTACCTAACCTGTTTTGCAGCAGGTTTTGTGTTTCTGTTTTAATATTTATGCATTAAGCCACTTTGATTTTAGTTTAGTGCATGGTAAAAGACATAGGTCTAGCTTCAGTTTTTGGCAGGTTCAAACTCAGTTTTTCTAGCACCATTTGTTAGAGTCTAACTTTCCTCCACTGAGGACATTTAGCTCCTTTGTCAAAGATGCGGTGGCTCAGTGTATCTGGAGTTGTTTCTGGATCTTCTCATCTATTCCACTGATCCTCGGGTCTGTTACTTTGCCAGTACCATG
Source organism: Thryonomys swinderianus (assembly GCA_004025085.1). Lineage (NCBI taxonomy): Eukaryota > Metazoa > Chordata > Mammalia > Rodentia > Thryonomyidae > Thryonomys > Thryonomys swinderianus. Next base: position 6,559 of record PVIC010014177.1, read on the forward strand.
CTGTTTTTTGTCACAGTGGCTTTGTAGTATATTTTCAGATTGGGGATTGTGATACCCGCTGCCATGTCCTTGTTGCCTAGTATTGCTTTTGCTATTCCATGTTTGTTCTGGTTCCAGATGACTTTTCAGATTATTTTCTTTAGCTTTGTGAAATATGCTGTTGGGGTTTCAATTGAGACTTCATTAAATCTATATAGTAATTGTGCAATTATAGCCATTTTGATAATCTATATAGTAGTTGTGCAATTATAGCCATTTTGATAATATTGGTCCTTCCTATCCAGGAACAAGCAATTTCTTTCAATTTTCTGGTGTCTTCTTCAAGCTCCTTTCCAAAAGTGTATAGTTTGCAGAGTAGAGGTCTTTCACTTCCCTCGTTAGATTGATTCCTAGATGTTTCCTTTTTTGTATGCTATTATGAAAGGAATTTATTACCCAATTTCTCTCTCAATAAGTATTTTGTGTGTGTATGTACAAAGGCTCTTGATTTTTTAGTGTTGACCTTGTATCTTGCTATGCTATTAAATTTGCCAATTAAGTATGGCAGTCTTTTGGTTGAGTATTTAGATAGGAAGGGACTAAGTTAAACTCTCATTATTTGCTAATGACATGATACTCTAAATATAAGATCCAAAAAGCTCAAGAAAAAGACTTCTAGAACTTTATTCTTACCATTGCTTTCATAGATTCACTGAGGATGCAACCGGTTGTACAGTAATTAAAATAACTTCCAGAAAGTTTTTGATTCCTTCTTTCATTTGTTCTGTGAAGTATTGAAAAATCATTAAAGGAGCTTCCTTAATTTTCCAGGAGTTACAGATTTTTATGTAAATTTTTTGCTATTGATTCCATTTTCTAATTTCTTCTTGTCTTATAAATTTTTTAGTACATGTTTGCATTTCGGGCAGTTTACAGTCATTTTGGCAGTGGTTATGTGTACATAGTACGGCTTATTTCTTTTTAAATGCCATCACTGTCCCCCTACCAATTTCCCTATCCCTTTTTGCATATTTGGCTTAGTTCCTTTTATGGCACAATTTTTACATTAATTGGGATTTTTAGTTTTGTATGTATGGCATATCTTATTTCCCTTTTCCCTCTTACACACCCAATCCAAGTTCCCTTGGCCCACTCCCCTCTGGCAGGAGATTCTTTCCCTTGTCCATTTCATTTCATCTTATACCATTTTCTCTATTTGTACTGTGCCTCACTCATGTGAGAGATTCCATGAGGTATTTAAGTTTGTGGGTCTTATTTATTTCACTTAATATTATATTTTCCATTTGCATTCATATTTCTATAAATATCTCAAATTTGTCATTTTTCATGGCCTAGCACATGTCCTTTATCCAATGATTTCTTGATGGGTATACAGGCTGAATTCAAGATTTAGCTCTTATTAATTGTGCTGCTATGAACATTGGTATGCAAGTATCACTGACATATAAAGACTTAAGATCTTTGGGAAAGATGCCTAGCAGGGGAATAGTTGGATCATATAGAATTTCTTTTTTTTTTTCATATAGAATTTCTAATCTCAGCCCTTTGAGAAATCTCCATACTGATTCCCATAATGGTTATCCTAGTTTAAAAACTTACCAAGAATGTAAAAGGGTTCTTTTTTAACCAAAGCTATATCAGCACTGAAGAGATGCTAGGCAAAAATATCTGACATAAAAATCAACATAGAATTCATACACTGCCAAAATGATCAATATGAAGAATCTCTGATATTGAGAATAAAATAGTGAATTATGATAAAAATATCAAAGTTCCCAAAATTAAATTAAGAGAATAAGATTAGATACCCCACAGTTTCTAGGTGACAAGAAGAAAAATCTAAGGCTAATTAGAGTTAGAGGAAAATCTAGAAGATTTCACAGATAGATTCATTAATATGCTATTAGAAATTATGGAAAAAAATTCAAATATAGGAAAAGATTTTAAAATAAGAATAATCAAAGCATATAGAATACCAAGCAAGTATGATGACAGGAGAAGTTTAAAAAGGCATATTTTCATTAAATTCAGATATTGAGTACAAAAAAGGTATTTTAAAAGCAGACAGAGAAAACCAAAAAATTATTAATAAAGGCAAAACAATTAGAATCACAGCAGACTGCATAAGACAAACACCAAAAGCAAGAATAGATTGAAGTGTTTCCAACTCTAAGAGCAAATAACTTCTAACCCAGATTTAACTTACCTAGCAAAGTTATCCTTTAAAATAGACAGAGAAACAAGATATTTCTTTGGAAAAATCATCTCAGAAGACATTAATGTGAAACAAACTCTGGAGAAAATAAGAATATTCTTGACAGAAGCAATGAATTGGACATGGCCTAAAACACAAAAGAAATTGGATTCCATGGATAAAAAGCAACAATTAATATGCAAGAGAAGGAAAACAAGGGAATCGCCAACAGATAAAGAAGGCAATGATAAAAATTATCCAACATATCTTACTAGTATTTCTCAGTGTTAATGGCCTCAGTGCTATAATCAAAATACAAAGAGTGGCAGACTGGATCAAAAACAGAAACGCAACTATTATTCAAGAAGTTTATATAATCCAAACAGATATGCATACACTAAAAATTAAAGGATGAAAAACAACAATTCATGCTCCCAGCACCTGAAACCAAACAGGGATAAAAATTCTATTGTCAAACATGGCATGGTGAACTTCAAATTAAAACTGAATAGAAGAAACAATGAAGGTCACTACATACTAGTTAAGAGAACAAGTTAACAAGAATAGATAACATTGATAAACATACATTCACAAAATACTAGAGCACCTATCTTCATAAAACAAAAACTACTGAAATTAAGAAATCAAATAAACAGCAACACAATCATAATAGTGGATTTTAACAGTCATCTTTCCCCAAAAGATAGATCAACTAAAGAAAAAACTGATTAAGAGATTTCAGTGCTGAAGCACACCTTTCAATATAAGGGCTAATAAATACACCCAGATTATTCCACCCATCTACAACAGAGTATACATTATTTTTAGTAGCACGTGGTATTTTTTTCCACAATAGATCACATACTCGTCCTCAAAACTTATTTAAATAAATATAAAAGAATTTAACTCATTCCATGTGTACAAGGAAAATATAAATTAATGACAGAAGAAATTTCAGAAAAGACAAAAGCTCCTAGAAAACTGACATTCTCCTAACAAATAAGTCATAGAAGAAATCGAAGAAGAAATTTTAAAATTTCTGGAAGTTAATGACAATGACGGTACAAATTTGTAAAACTTCTGGGACATTATAAACAATTCTAAGAGGAAAATTCATTTCAATCAATGCACACATTAGGAAAACAGAGTAGGGTCAAATAAATAACCTCACGGAAGATCTTAAGATACTTGAGAAACAACAACACACCAACTGCAAACGGAGGTTAAGGAAGGAAATTATACAGATGAGAGTGAAAAATCAATGAAATTAAATCAAAAATGGGAAAAAATTAATGATGTAGAGTTGTTTCTTCAAAAGATTAAATAAAATAGATGTCATTAGCCAAACTCACTAAGAGAAAGAGAAAAAAAGCCTGACATAACTGCAATTAGAAATGATTTCCATGCTCAACATCCCTGGGCACTTGAGAGATGCAGATGAAAACAACTCTGAGATTTCATCTCACTCCACAAAGAATGACTGCTAACTCGAAATTAGCCAGCAACAAATGCTGGCGAGGTTGTGGAGAAAAAGGAACCCTTCTCCATGTTGGTGGGAATGTAGACTAGTACAACCACAATGGAGATCAGTGTGGAGATTCCTCAGAAAACTAGGAATAGAGGTTCCATTTAACCCTGCCTGCTCTTCCCCTGATGTGGATATACACAAAAGAATTACAAGATTCATATCACAGTGACATATGTGCACTTATAGCAGCTCAGTTTGTGATAGCTAAATCTTGGAAACAACCCTAAAATGTATGCCATAAAGAATGATGAGATTGAATCATTTATACTTAAATGGACGTACCTTCAGGACACACTCATAAGTGAAATAAATAGGTCACAGATGTGCAAATATCATATATTTTCTCTGATATGAGAAACTGAAGTTATAAATGTGTTCTAGATTGCATGATTGATATTGAAAAATAGTAAATATTCAAGGGATAATGGGGCTTAGGGGTTAATAATGAAGAAAGAAAAAAATAACATTAAAAAAGGGAACAATGCTTGTATATATAGGGGTGGGGGAGGTAGGGTGGGGAGGGGAGGGGGAAAATGACAATTAAGTTATGTCATATACTGGTACAAATTTTCAATGTTACATTCTCTGCTTTTAGAAAATGATGAGCCATGTGTCTTGGAAGAAAATTTAATAAGAATTAGTACCATTAAAGCAGAACACAGAGTGTACCTGACTCTTTGGAACAGTTTCTAAAATTACTTTGGCATGTCTAATAAAACTAATTAGGAATGGAGAAAAGTTCCACTTAGACTAAACTGATGGAAATGCTACCTGATTGAAAAGACAGATTCAGAATTTGTTTTAAGAACAGAATATTTATGTAGTTAAGGCAGAAGTTAGCTTTTACAATATGAGACCAGAGAAAATATTCTTTTTCTTTACCTAAACCAGGTACCTTTATCAACACTAAAGCAAAGAGGCCACCCAGTATGCATCTCTTACATTCTGACATCTCTTCTCATGTCAGCTGGTATGAAAATTGCATTTAATGACTCCTCTCCTATTTATTTGTTTGAAAGTTAAATCTGTTGAATTATCCTTCATTCATCATGGGGCTGTCAGGTCTGATTTATCAGAATCTTTCTCATGGTGACCTTTAAAACATAACCACGTTGTTGCAGCCATGTTATTTACTCAGTATCATAGAAATGATTCCATTGATATGGTCATACTCATTTTTAACTTAGTACACATAGAGCTTGTTAGGCCCTTCCTGTCTGGTTCTATTTCATTAGAACTAACACATTAGTCCATATCAATTAACCGTGATTAGCCTTGAAATTTAATTTTAAGTTTAATCACCCAAATTATCTGCACCCATTGTTCCATAATAAAACTACAGTAAATGGAAGGAGGATGACCATTGAAATATTGACAAATCCTATTTGCACTGGTTATTTTAATCTTTGAGGCTGGTCTGCTTTGTTCTCAATGCCAACAACCTCCTGGATGAGCCATCTAAGTAATGTGATTTTATTTTATAGCTTGCTCTTGAAACCATGTCAGTTTTTCCCCTCAAAACTGACACAATACATTCCTACATACATGCAGTATTTTATTAAAGGGTATATTGAAACAAAACTTGGTAGAAGGTTCACTGGGGCTTGAAAAGTGGACAATAAGGATACTTTAAGTTTGTAGTGCCTGCCAAGAGGCATGTTCTTAATTATCAATAGGTTCAAATTAGAATTTTTCCAAAAAAAAATTTTTTTTTGAGACAGGGTCTTGCTTTGTAGTTCAGGCTGGCCCTGAGCTCACTATGGTGCCCAGGCAAGCCGCCGCAAACTCAGCAATCCTCCCGTCTCTGCCTCCCGAGTGCTGGGATTACAGACGTGAGCCACCACATCCGGCATTATGGTATGTGGCGTTGATTGTTGGTGGGCATGTCTCCACACCCAGCATTATATGTGGTTACCGGGGATCGAACTCAGGACCTTGCGCTTATGAGGCAGGTGCCGGAACCACTGAGCTAACCCCCCGGCCCTCCAACAAATTTTTGACATATTTCCTGATGCAGAGGATAATGTAAGAAGAGTATAAGTAATCACACACTATAGATAACAAGTTGATGACAATGTTTTATTCTTAGCTTGTCATATTTGCAATAATTAAAAGATTGATAAAAGCAGCAGTGGAGTAATACGAATTTTCATAGACTAGGTCATATTTTAAGTCAGCTTTTGAAGAGTAATTTTCCAATTAAGTAAAAATTTTAACTGCTTTAAATTTGATCCAGCTTCCTCTTCTGGTATTTTGATTACACATTTTTATGTAAAACTTAATAAAGGTATAACTCATCACTGTGGCATCAATTTGCAAACAAAAAGAGAACTCAATTTCTATCAATTAGTTGAATAAACAACAGATATGTAATATCAAGTGCCATGTCACAGTTACAAGTTTATAACCGGCAGTCAGCAGACTGGAGACTTAAGAGAGCTGAAGTTTTAATTTCAGTTTGTTCCACACAAACACTGATGATCAGCTATTCCCAGGCAAGAATGTATTTGTGAGAATCACAGAACCTAGGTATGAGGCTGAAGCACTTAACTGGAATGCAAAATCTGAGAAAAGATGTATTAAAAGAATAAGAGGCATAATTTACTTTTGAATGTCTTTCCTCTCCCGAGCTGGCATATAGGAGTGATCCCTTGAGACTACAGATTTTTCAGTGAGAGAAACAAAGTCTGAAGCAAGTATTTGGTTTCTTCCAAGTCTATATTATGTATTTGGAGGGATACTTCCCTCCTGTCTTATAAAGGAAAACTGCTGGCATCCTCAAGATTATCCGACTTATAGTCAGCTAGTAAAACAAAAGAATGCAGGGCTTACAGAGATCATTGCATGAATTTTGACTGTGGCATTACATCTTCTAGAAGATGTAACTTACCTAGAGAATGTAGCTGTAGAACCTCCAACCTGGTTGTGCTGGGGTGTCCTGGTTGGCTAGATAGCACAGTCAATAATTCAGCTTAGCTTGAACCCCAGTGCAACAGTCTGGCCTTGTCAAGGAGTCTAGCCCTTGGCCTCTTGTGGTAGCAGTACACAGCTTATGGCCATATGCAACTGCAAAACCAATACAATGGGAATCAGAAAGATCCCTTACAATGTTCATTTGTTCAAGACTTGGTCCTCAAATCTGAACTGTTTAGTTATGGGGTCTTTGGAAGGTGACTGAATCACGAAGCCTATGACTTCGCCAATGGATTAATTCATAATTGAATCACTTCTCGGCCTTTTGGCTAAGATCAAGTGTAATTCATAATTGAATGAAGTACTGGAAGGTGCAGAAACTTGGGAGGTAAGACCTAGATGAAAGAAGTAGGTCACTGAGTATGTGCTCTTGAAGATTATATTTTTCCCCTGAAACCTCCCTCTTTTGTTTTCTTCTCTGTTATTCCATGCAGTAAATAGGTTTGTTACACCACATGCTCCTGATCATGATGTTCTGTCTCATCAAAAGCCCAGAAATAAGAGTCACATGACCATAAACCAAAACGTCTCAAATAGTGAAAGAAAATAAAGCTTTTCTATTTTATTTCCTTTTTTAATATTGAATTCTTTATTGGTACATTATATATATAGCTCACAACCACACTCAATATTGGGGAATTTGTACCAGGATATGAGAGAGGCAAATTCTCATTTTTACCTATATCCCTATCCACCCAATCTCCCCACCTTTTATATACATACTATTACTTTTTCTTTGCAAATCATATTAAATCTTTCCCCTCATTAGGTTTCCCCAACACATTCCATTGGAATATTTCCTATTTTACAAAATCTATTATACATTCTAGAACTTATTTACATCTACAGGTTCTCATACCAGAGAAATACAGTATTTACATCTCTGGGATCCATTTATTTCACTTATTAGTGTGTCCTCCAGGTGTATCCATTTGCACATAAATGAATGAAACTTGACGTTCTTTATGGTAGTACTCCATTTTATATATATATTTTAAAAACACATATTCTTTATCAAGTCTCCAGTTGATGGGCATCTGGGTTGTTTCCAAGACTGGGCTAATACAAACTGAGCTGCTATGAACATGGATGTACATAAGTCTTTACAATATGATACTTTTAATTCCTTCAGGTATATTCCTAGCAGGGGGATAGCAGGGTCAAATGGGATCTCTAATCCTAGTTTTCTGAGGAATCTCCACACTGATCTCTACAATGGTTGCACAAAGCTACAATCCTACCAAGAGTGGAGAAGGGATCCTTTCTGCCTGCAGCCTCGCCAGCATTTATTGTTGATTGATTTCACAATAGCAGCTATTCTTTGTGGAGTGAGATGAAATCTCAGTGGTGTTTTCATCTGCACCACTCACATGACCAGTGATATTGAACATTTCTTCATATGCTTCTTGGCTGCTTTGACTTCTTCCTCTGAGAAATGTCTGTTCAATCCAGATGCCCATTTTTTAAAAAATTGAATTCATTATGGTACAATTTATATACATCTCACAATCATACATAACATTGGGGAATTTGCACCAATATATGACACAAGTCAATTTTCATTTTTACCCATATACCCACCCACCAACACCTCCTCACCCCCTATATACATGCTCTTTCATTATCTTTTAGAATCCTATTTATTCCTTTCCCCCATTACATCCCCACACCAAATTTCCTATGGAAATTTCTCATTCTACAAAAACTGTCATACTTTCTAGAGCTCATTTGCATTTAGAGGTGCTCATATCAAAGAGAAGATCCGGTATTTGCTATCTGTGATCTATTTATTTCACTTATTAGCATGTCCTGCAGGTGTATCCATTTGCACATAAATGAATCAAACTAGTCATTCTTTATGGCAGAATAATACTCCATTTTATTTAAAAAAATACCACATCTTTATCCAGTCTCCACTTGGACGTTTTTGGGTTGTTTCCAAGATTGAGCTATCACAAACTGAGCTGCTATAAACAAGGGTGTACATCTGTCTTTCCAATATGATTTTTTTTTTTAAAAAATTTGGGTATATTCCTAGCAGGGGGATAGCAGGGTCAAATGAGACCCCTAGTCCTAGTTTTCTGAGAAATCTCCACACTGATCTCCACAATGGTTGCACAAGTCTACAATCTCACCAGCAGTGGAGAAGGGCTCCTTTCTCCCCACAGCCTGGCCAGCATTTATCGTTGGTTAATTTTGTGATCGTGGCCATTCTTTGTGGAGTGAGATGAAATCTCAGTGTTGTTTTCATTTGCATCTCTCGAATGACCAGTGATGTTGAGCATTTCTTCATATGCTTCTTGGCTGCTTTGACTTCTGCCTCTGAGAAGTGTCTGTTCATTTCAGATGCCCATTTTTGAATTGGGTCATTAAACTTGGGGAGGCTGATCTGTGTAAGTTCTTTATATATTGTAGATAGTAGCCTTTTGTCTGATAAACAGCTAGTAAAGATTTTTCCCATGTTGTTGGTTGTCTTTTAGCAGTGCCAATAACTTCTTTTGCTGTGCAGAAGCTTTTCAGTAGGATGAGATCCCATTTGTTAATTCTTTCTGTTAGTTCCTGTGCTATAGAGGTTTTATTCATAAAGTCTCTGCCTAAGCCAATGTCTCCAAGAATTTTACCTAACCTGTTTTCCAGCAGGCTTATTGTTTCTCTTTTAATGTTTAAGTCTTGTATCCACTGTGAGTTTAGTTTTGTGCATGGTGAAAGAGATAGGTCTAACTTTAACTTTGGGCAGGCTAAAGCCCAGTTTTTCCAGCACCATTTGTTAAAGAGGCTGTCTTCCTCCATTGAGGATGTTTGATTCCTTTGTCAAAGATAAGGTGGCTTAGTTTATCCGGGGTTGTGTCTGAATCTTCTAATCTATTCCACTGGTCCCCGGGTCTGTTACTTTGCCAGTACCGTGCAGTTTTTATCACAGTGGCTTTATAGTAGAGTTTTAAATTGGGGATTGTAATAGCCCCTGCCATGTCGTGGTTGCTTAGAATTGCTTTTGCGATTCTAGGTTTCTTGTATTTCCAGATGAATTTTTGTATTATTTTCTCTAGCTCTGTGAAGCATAGCGTTGGAATTTCAATTAGAATTGCAGTGAATCTGTATAGTAGTTGTGGGAGTATAGCCATTTTGACGATGTTGGTTCTCCCTACCCAGGAACAAGGAATATCTTTCCATTTTCTGATCTCCTTTTCTATCTCAGTTTTCAGAGTTCTAGAGTTTTCAGAGTAGAGGTTTTTACTTCCTTTGTTAGGTTGATTCCTAGGTATTTCATTTTTCTGAGTGTTACTCTGAAAGGGATTAACTCCCCCATTTCTCTTTCAGTGAGTCTGTTGTTTGTGTAGACAAAGGCTATTGATTTTTGAGCATTAACCCTGTATCCAGTGACACTACCAAATCTGATAATTAAGTCTAACAGTCTTTTGGTTGAGTTTTTAGGATCCTATAGATAGAGTATCATGTCATCAGCAAATAATGACAGTTTAACTTCTTCCTTTTATATCTTTGTCCTGCCTGATTGCTGTGGCTAATGTTTCCAGCACTATATTGAACAAGAGTGGTGACAACGGGCATCCTTGTCTCGTTCCTGATCTTAATGTAAAAGGTTTCAGCTTTTGCCCATTAATTATGATGCTAGCTGTTGGTTTCTCATAAATAGTTTGTATTAAATTGAGATAAAGGCCATCGAATCCGATTCTCTATAGGGTTTTCATCATAAATGGGTGGTGGATTTTGTCAAATGCTTTTTCTGCATCTATTGAGATGATCATATGGTTTTTGTCCTTGAGTCTATTAACATAGTGTATTACATTGATTGATTTACATATGTTGAACCAACCTTGCATCCCTGGGATAAATTCGCCCATTTTTGAATTGGGTCTTTAAACTTGGGGGCACTGATTTGTTTAAGTTCTTTATATATTGTAGATAGTAGCCCTTTGTCTGACAAACAGCTAGTAAAGATTTTTCCCATGTTCTTGGTTGTCTTTCAGTAGTGCCAGGGTTTTCTTTTCCTGTGCAGAAGATTTTTAGTGGAATGAGATCTCATTTGTTGATCCTTTCTGCTAGTTCTCATGTTGTAGAGGTTTTATTCATAAAGTCTCTTCCTAACCCAGAGTCTCCAAGAATTTTACCTAACCTGTTTTGTAGCAGGTTTATTGTTTCTGTTTTAATGTTTAAGTCTCTAGTCCATTGTGATTTCAGTTTAGTACACAGTGAAAGAGATAGGTCTAGCTTTAGTTTTTGGCAGGGTAAAGCTCAGTTTTTCCAGCACCATTTGTTAAAGAGTCTGTTTTTCCTTCATTGAGGATGTTTGGCTCCTTTGTCAAAGATAAGGTAGCTTAGTGTATCTGGAGTTGCTTCTGCATCTTCTAATGTATTCCCCTGGTCCTCGGGTCTATTATTTTGCCAGTACCATGCAGTCTTCATCACAGTGCCTTTATAGTACAGTTTTAAGTTGGCAATAGTAATACCTCTGCCATGTCATGGTTGCTTAGAATTGCTTTTGCTATTCTAGGTCGTTTGTGATTCCAGATGAATTTTTGGATTATTTTCTCTAGCTCTGTGAAGTATGGTGTTGGGATTTCAATTGAAATTGCATTGAATCTGTATAATAGTTGTGGGAGTATAGCCATTTTGACGATGTTGGTTCTCCCTACCCAGGGACAAGGGATGTCTTTCCATTTTCTGATCTCCTCTTCTATCTCCTTTTTCAGAGTCCTGTAGTTTTCAAAGTAGAGGTCTTTCACCTCCTTTGTTAGATTGATTCCTAGATATTTCATTTTTCTGGGTGCTACTGTGAAAGGGATTGTCTCCCCAATTTCTCTTTCAGTGAGTCTTTTGTTTGTGTATACAAAGGCTGTTGATTTTTTGACCACTGACCTTGTATCCAGCTACAGTACTAAATTTGGCAATTGAATCTAGCAGTCTTTTGGTTGAGCTTTTAGGATCCTCTATATAGAGAATCATATCATGAGCAAATAATGACCATTTAACTTCTTCCTTACCTATCTTTATTCCTTTTATTTCTTTGCCGTGCCTATTTGCTGTGGCTAATGTTTCCAGCACTATATTGAACAAGAGCGGTGACAGCAGGCCTCCTTGTCACATTCCTGATCTTAGTGTAAAAGATTTCAGGGCTGGAGGGTTAGCTCAGTGGTTCCAGCGCCTGCCTCGCAAGCTCAAGGTCCTGAGTTCGATCCCGGTAACCACATACAATGCTGGGTGTGGAGACTCACGCCCACTGGCAATCAATACCACATACCACAGTGCCGGGCGTGGTGGCTCACGCCTGTAATCCCAGCACTCGGGAGGCAGAGACAGGAGGATTGCTGAGTTTGAGGCTTGCCTGGGCTACATAGTGAGCTCAGAGCCAGCCTGAACTACAAAAGCGAGACCCTGTCTCCAAAAAAAAAAAAAGATTTCTGTTTTTGCCCATTAAGTATGATGCTGGCTGTTTCCCAAAAATAGTTGGTATTACTTTGAGATAAAGTCCATCTATTCCAATTCTCTGTAGGGTTTTGATAATGAATGGGTGTTGGATTTTGTCAAATGCTTTTTCTGCATCTATTGAGATGACCATATGGTTTTTGTCCTTGAGTCTCTTAATACATTGAATGCATTAAGTGTATTGCATTTATTGATAAGTATGTTGCCTTGTATCCCTGGGATACAAGACACCAGCCTTTTATTCCTGAGATAAATTAGACTTGATCAGAGCTTATGATTTTCTTGATAAGTCTCTGTATTCTGTTTGTCAATATTTTATTGTGGATTTTTGCATCAGTGTTCATTAGAGAGATTGGCCTGTAGTTTTCTTTTTTGGTTGGTTCTTTCTCTGCTTTTGGAATCAAGGTAATGGTTACTTCAAATAATTAATTTGGGAGTACTGCTTCCCTTTTGATTTCATTAAGGAATTTGAAAAATACTGGTATTAACTTTTCTTTACAAGTTTTGCAAAATTTCTTTACAAACTTTGCAAAGTTCCTTTACAAAATTCTGCAATGAAACCATCAGGACCAGAGATTTTTTGTTGGTAGGTTTTTTTTTTAATTACACTTTCAATTTCACAGATTGATACCAGGTTGCTTAACATTTTAATGTCTTCATTCAACTGTGGAACTTCATATGTGTCTATGAATCTATGCATTTCTTCTAGATTTTGCATCATTTTTAGTACAAAATTTCAAAATAGGTGTTAGTTATCCTTTGGACTTCCAGTGGACCTATGGTGATTTCCCCATTTTAAATCCTAATAGCACAGATCTGAACTTTTTCCTTCCTTTGTTTGATAAGGTTGGCTAAGGTTCTATCGATTTTATTTATCCTTACAAAGAACCAACTCTTCGATTCATCTATTCTTTGTATTGCTCTCTTTGTCTCCATTGCATTAATTTCTGCTCTGATCTTTATAATTTTCTCCCTAGCACAAGCTTTGGGTTTGTCTTACTCCTTTTTTTCTAATAGTTTGAGGTTCATCATTAGATTGCTTGAGTTTACTCTATTTTCTGGTTGTAGACATTCACAGCTATGAATTTCCCTCATAGAACTCCTTTCATTGTGTCCCATAAATTCCTGTATGTTATACTGGGGTTATCATTTAATTGTAGAAACTGTTTAATTTTTTCTTTAATTTCTTCTGTGGCCCATCAGTTGGTCAACAGAGTGTTGTTCAATTTCCATGTGTTTGTGAGGATCTTAGAATTTTTTTTGCTGTTCAGCTCCAGCCTGAAGGCATTATGGTCTGGTAGTATGCAGGGGATAACTCCAATTCCTTTGCATTTGCATAAGCCTGTTCTATGAACTAGGATATGATCTATCCATGGGCAACTAAGAAGAACATATATTCTGACTTTGTAGGTTAAAATACTCTGTAGGCATCTGTTAAGTCCATTTGTTCAAAAGTTTGGTTAGCTCAAGTATATCCTTATTGATTCTTTGTCCAGTCGATCTGTCAGTTTGTGACAGTGGAGTACTGAAATCCTCTACTACTATGGTCTTAGCGGTTATCTGGCTTTTCATGTCCATTAATGTTTGTTTTATATAGTTGTGTACATTAGAGTTTGGTACATAAGTATTTATGATTGTTATTTCTTTCTCCTGGATTGTTCTTTGTATTAGAATATAGTGAACTTCTTTGTCTCTCTTAATCAGTTTGGGTTTAAAATCTATTTTATCTGCAAACAAGATAGCCACTCCTGCTTTTTTGCAGTTTCCTGTGGCATGGAGGATTGTTTTCCATCCCTTTATTTTCAGTATATAGGTTTCCTTCTAAATTAGGTGTGTTTCCTGTATGCAGCAGTTTGTAGGATCTTGCATCTTGATCCAATCTGCTAGTCTGTGTCTTTGAAATGGTCCATTGAGTCCATTGACATTTAATGGTTATGACTGATAAGAAATGATTTAGACCTGCCATGTTTTCCTGTTCTTGGTTCTTTTCTTCCTTGCTTTTTCCCTTTTCCATTCAGTTCCTTGTTTGCCCCCGTGAGTACACTCTGTTCTTTAGAATGTTTTGGAATGCAGGTTTTGTATTTGTGAAGTTTTTCAGGTGTTCTTTGTCATGGAAGTATCTTATTTCCCCATCTATTATGAAAGATAGTTTTGCAGGATACATCACTCCAGGATGGAGGCTGTTTTCCTGCAATGCTTGAAATACCTCCCTCCAGGCTTTCCTTGTGTTGAGTGTTTGTGTTTAAAAGTCTGCTGTAATCCTATTGCACTTCCTTTGTAGGTGATTTTCTTCCTTTCTCTAACTGCTTTCAGTATTTCATTCTTTTGTTGTGTATCTGGAACCTTGATAATTATATGTCTACATGTAGATTTTTTTTTTTGAGACAGGGTCTTGCTTTATAGTTCAGGCTGGCCCTGAGCTCACTATGTAGCCCAGGCAAGCCTCGAACTCAATCCTCCTGTCTCTGCCTCCCTAGTGCTGGGATTACAGGCATGAGGCACCACACCCAGCACTGTGGTATGTAGTATTGATTGCTGGTGTTGCTTCAGTCACCATGCCCAGCACTGTATGTGGTTACTGGGATTGAGCTCCGGACCTTGCTCTTCTGAGGCAGGTGCTGGAACCACTGAGCAAAATCTTCAGCCGCTTAGGTGTAGATATTTTTATGTCACAGCCTTTTGGAGTCCTATAGGCCTCATTTATCTGTATGTCTAATTCTTTTCCTGTAAAGTTTTCTGCCATTATCTCTGATAACAATTTTTTTTTTGTTTTTTTCACTGTCTCTTGCTTTCTCAGTGACTCCAATCAGTCTTATGTTATTCTTCTTTGAATCATCTAAAAGCATTGGATGGATTTCTCATGGTCCCTTGCCATGTTCCATAGATTATGTCTTTCCTGTTCTTTGGCTACTATCTTGTCCTCTAGGTCTGAAATTTGGTTCTCTGCTTCATTCATCCTACTTTGCAAAGTTTCTCCTCTTCATTACCTCAAGCTCTGCCTGAAGCAGTTTAAAAGGCTCCACTGCTTTTGCTATTTTAGTTTCTATCATCTCTCTGTTCTCTTCTTTAATGAAGTCTTTCACTGTGGACAGTATCTCTGTTTTCATCTCAGAGATGAATTCTGATTTCCATTTTACTAGATCCTCTTTTGTTACCATCTCAGAGAGTCCTGGTGTTTGAGTTTGAATTTGTTCTATTTCCCTTATCCCTGAATTGCCTTGTGGTGGTGATCTTTGTGTCTGTTTTTTAAAAATATTTTCTCATTTTTACTCATTTTTTGTTCCTAATGTTATTTGTTTAATTCCTTGCCTGGTGTCAGGACAATGTTTGTTGCAAGTCTCTTTCTTTCTATTATTCAGGACCCTTTGTAAGTGCCACCTTCCTAGGTTGTCCTCCTTGAATATATAATGACCCTTGAGGAATCTCAGTTCTGGTACATCATGGGAAGTATTTGAACAGAACAATCACATTATCTTTGTTACCATAATAAAATCAGTACCAACAACAGTATGAAACACAGTAAATGAAATAAACAGTTTTGATAATTTCTGTTCTGAAGACTTTCAACTCATGAGTTACCTCTATGTCTTTATGCCAAAATTTAGAATTAATCAGCAATGTGTATACAACATGCAGGTCTTAAATGCACCTTCAGTGCCTTTTGGGAATAAAAGGTCACTGGGGAGTTAGGGAGGTAGGAAGACAGAAGGCGAATGAAAGCTTAGAAATAGGGTTAGCAGATTTATAAAGATCACATAGATTTCGAGAACCTCATATATGTAGGATGGTAACACATGCTAATGGAACATATATAAGACAGTACCAACTGAAAGCTGCAAGACCACTGGAGACTTTGCACACCTTCCTATAATAATACAGAAGAAGAATTAGGGCAGACTGAGAGCCTTTGACTTCTATGTATTGGTTCTGACTGGATGACAGGAGAGGGTATGGGAACAAGAGGTGAATAGAGGGACCTAGGAGTAGAAGGCAACACAGAATCTAGTTTCCTTCTTCTACAAAAATGTAAGCAATTAAGAGGATAGAAACCCAGAAAGTTGGACAGATTCAGTACCAGCAAAGTAAGAAAATTAAAAAAAAATATATATATATATATATATTTATGTCAGAATGAAAAAAATAAAAAGAGTAACAACAGCATCAAAATCAGCAACTATAATATACCAAGTTAAGCACATCAGTCAAAAGGAAATATCCCTCAAACTTTATCTTGCCTGGTCTGTCTCAGTGCGGCTCTGGTGTGGAATAGGGCTGTCTGACAGGCTATCACCCTGGGCCCAGGTAATGGCACAGGCCTCCTTTGTGGTCTAGGTGCCTGTTGAGTGAGCTCCTCTGTTCACATTTGCCTGGTCTGTCTCAGAACAGCTCTGGCATGGAATGAGGGCCAGCTGGCAGCCCACTGCCCTGGGTGCAGGTAATGGCGTGGGCCTCCTTTGTGGTCTAGGTTCCCAGCCCTTCTTAATTTATTTCCATCAAATACTCTGTCATAGTTTGGGGAAGGTAATTAACACAATACTATGACCCTTTTGGAATATGGAGTCTCACTAGAAGCGTTACCTTGTCAGGAAGCACATTCATTCAACCAAAGTAGATTATGGAACTTGTCAGTGAATCCAGTAAGTCATAGAGCCTAACCAGAATCCCTACTCTGCTGAAGAGGACAACCTGAAGCACTACTGAATTACAGTGCAGGCTAAAACTTTTTCAAAGTCAGAGTTCAACCAACAGCAACATGTGACCAGAGGACACAGGCTGTGGCCTCATTCAGCATCAGGAGATTATAAAGACTAATCAGTGGCTAACTGACTTCAGAGCCCAGCCAGAAGCCACACCAAAACAATGAACCCAATTTACAGGAAAACTAATTGACCTGCTATTTCTCAACACATAAGAAGAGAGTTTGCTACAGACAAAGGAAATCTATAGAGAGTGGGGTGATCACTTCCACAAAAGTACAGATATGAGCACAAAAACCATGGAGAATCAAGGACATGACACCACCCAAGGAAACTAAAATTCCAATATACAGCCCTAAAAATAGAGATTTATGAAATCACTGGCAAACAGTTCATAATAATCTTTAGAAATTCAGTAAACTGCAAGAATATGCATTTACATAGCTGAACAAAATTAGGAAAGCAATGCATGGGCAAATGAAAATTTAAATAAAAAATAGAAATCACTGAAAAAGTCAGAAGTCATAAAGATGAAGATTATAAGAATGAAAAAATTCAATAGTGTTTAAAAGCAGATTTCAACAAGCAGAAGAAAAATCTGAAATCACAGAAAGTTTATTTAAAATTATTCATTCAGAAGAGAAAATAAAGGTAGCATGTAGATAAAGCTGAGTGGATTTATTAGATACTATCATGTGAAACAACATACACATAATAGAAGTCCTAGAAGGAAGAAAAATAGAAATGAAATATATTTAAATAATAATTGATTAAACTTATCCAATCTTGTGAAATAAATTGGTATTTAGATTAGTAAATCTCAGATATCTGTAAATATGTTGAAGCCAAAGAGCTCTACGTTGAGAAACATTGTAATGAAATTGTCAAGTATCAAGGATAGAGTTTTGAAGACAGCAAGGGTAAAGATACTATGCATACAACAGAATCTCCATAAGAATAATAAAAGGTTTCTCAGGAGAAACTCTTAGTAGTCAAAAATTGGTACAATGATACATTTAAAATATTGAAAGGAAAAACTCTGTCAAACAAAAATATCATACTTAGGAAAGCTGCCTGTTAGGAATGAAAGAGAAATACTTTCAAAACAATCAAAACCTGAGGGTTTTTTATCACCACTGGCTTTTCTTAAATTGATTTTATTAGTGCATTTTAAGATTACATTTAACATTGAGAATTTGTCCCTGTACCTGAGCCATATTGATGACCACTAGACTTATATTACAAGAAATGTAAAAGGAAGGTCTTCAGATTGAAAGGAAAAAAAAATACTAATGTACCACTGAAAAATGAAAGACTTTTACCAATAAAGTTAATATAAAGTCAAATTCAGAGAAACATTTCATGGCAAGAAGAAGGCAGAAGTCAGCAAGGCAATAGGTTACAAGCAACAAGCCATGATGCTCTTTCTGTCCCTTATACCTTATCCAGCTGTCCATCCATAGGGTAGGTAGCACTCATACCTTTAATCCTATCATCAAATTCTTTATTGGGTTCAGGTCACCTAACTCCATTAGAGGGATAAATGAAAATGTGTGCATGTGAGAGAAAATAGCTTTGTGGAGGGTATTTTACCAAAATGGAGCCTCAAATTCCCAGATTTATTAAGTAACAATAAAAAATAGTATTGTGCTGAGTGCAGATGTTAATTTCATGTTATCAAGGTATAGTTATAGTTACAATTTGTTGGATTTAATCATGTAACTTTTGTACATCAAAAATGATGTTATTTTTGGTGAGCCCTTATAAATGTTTTTTGATCATTTTTCAACTTGTTAGTTTTTATTTGACAGATGATGTATGACACACATACATGTTATAATGCCAATCGCAAGGAAAATAATTTTTCATAATCAGAGCCTTTAGGCAATCCCCAGGAAACTCAGTAGAAGATTTTACAAGCTGTAGGCTGATAAACATTTTTTAATCTATAGATTTTTGAATATTATAGATTGTTGTGACATTAAGAGTAGCAAGGTTGACATATTTAGTAGTCTCTATAAATTGGGTAAAAAAAAACAATCACAGTACCAACTATGGCCAGAACAACTATGGCAGCCGTGAAAGCAACAATAGGCATGTTAATAAACCATTTATAGTAGTGAGGACTACTGAAGCCCAAAGTCAAGATATCAAAGGCATGGGACTCTTTCCAAGAGCGGGTCAAGGTGACAGGTAAATAAGAAAACGTCTTTCTACATAGAATTAGTTCGAATTTGTAGGCAACTAAGGCAAACAGACATAATAGGTACAGCTGTGACAAGTAACTTTTTATAGAGTATCCTGAAGGGAAATGATAAGAAGTCCACATAAAAAACACATAAGAATAACTAGGGTACTCTTTGATATAAGAAGTACTGTTATTATGAAAGGTATGTTTGGTTTCATTCCCTTCTTTAGATAATTGACCTGCTCATATCTGTAGTGTATGTAAGGAATGTTTTAGGTAATGATCTTATCCAGGAACTTTTATTGTTGAATACAGGAAAAGAGTAGTCAAAGCAAATCACTAGTTTGCATAAACAGAGGTCTTATATGAAAGTCCAGTAGGGGGCTGTTTGCCCCTTTGGGAAACACCTCATTATCACCACATGGCTGACCATGACCAGCATGGCAAGGAAGAAGGTTTGAAGGGATCATTAGTTGTCCCATACATTGAAGGACTTTATCCAATCATTGGGTTATACATTTTTTTTTGTACCTCCCACCCAGGATTATACTTCTTCGGCTCTCTTAGGTTATATCAGGAGCCCAAGTATCCCCACCTGTAGAAAGGGAGGTGGATCTTTCTTCTCTTCCAAGTAAAGACTCTGAATTTGGGGAATTGAGTTCTTTTCTCAGAAGGCCATGGTAAGGCTTCACCAGTTGTGTTAGCAGTCAAATTTGTCCTTCCTGCAACAATAAACAAGTCATTGATCCCATATTAATAAAGAGGTTCCTCCAAAAGCCCCAAGTTAACATCTTTCTGAAGAACTAGAAGATGCTCTTTATGTGACAGTTTAACAGCCCAATGTCTTTCTGCAGGGTTTGACCTTGATCATTAAGATGGAAAAAAAACTGAAACTAATCAGAGCTTTATGTAGTCTCATTTGTGGGGTTGCTGTGGTACCACCATTATCTCCCCTCCTTTTGTTTCTTTAGTACAATTTTTAAAGTTGCTGAGTTCTTTTAGCAGTGCTTGACCTTGGGGATTATAAGGGATGTGTGCTGAGTGGAAAATATTTTACTGTTTGGAAAAAGCCTGAAAACAAGAAGTGATATGTACAGGGTCATTATCTGTCTTAATGTGTTAATGGAGACTAATGTGACGAAGGTAGCTAAGACAATAATGAATAACATGAGTAGTTTTTTTTTTTCCCTTCTGTGCAGAAGTATGTATCATTTTTGCATAAATATCAGGAGCAACATGTATGCATGATAGCAGGCCACAATAAAGGACAAGACAACCATCTATTTGTCATATTTGACTCGTTAGAAATTAATTCCCTATGGAGGACCAGTGCCCCCCACACTCTGGCATGAGTATTGTTGTACAATATTTTGAATTTGAATTTTTGTTAGAGAAAATTCTTTGTGAAGGGCGTGCCAATTTTGTTACAAAAGTTCATGAGAGAAACCAGCTTTATCAAAAGAAGAAAACATAAACAAAGCATCAACTGTATTATTCTCTTTGTAAATGGGCTTAAAGAGTAGGGAATGAAAACAGAGATGAGAAATAAAAAGACAATGAGAATGTTCCTGAACAAATTTTCTAGTTGTATGAAAAGTAAGAATGGATCTGTCATGACAGAGGGTTTGGCATGGATGGTTTCAATATTTTGTTTGGATTACACAGAATGTTGAGCATCAGAGATTAGATTTAATGGTTCTTGCTATGGTTTGGGTCTAGATATCGTCCCCGCCAAAGCTTCATGTGATCATAGATGGGTTTAACTATAGGTGGATTATGCTAGTACTAAGGGTGTGTGATTATTAAACCACTACACGTAAGTGACTGGTTTGGGACCACCGTAACCCCAGTAGTCTGCATAAGATAAAAAGAGCCAAAGGCACTGTAAAGGTCTCTTGTTGCTTTTGCTGCCTTCCACTGCCGTGGACTGCTGCCTCTGCCACCTTACTTTGTAGGCAGCTGAGGATGGCCTGAGAACTCTACAAACTGTCAGTTAAATAAACCTTCCCTCCTTTAACTTTGGGTGCAAGATATTTTGTTTCAGCAATGAGAGAAAAGTAGATAACACAATTATTGAAGAAAAGTTCACAAAGCAGATATGATAGCACATAATCTTGTTTTTTGAGTGGAAGAGAATTTATCCTTAGTTAGTTTTTCAGAACCTGACACTACATTTGTCTTTTAAATGTGACTGGAACCATTAGTGAATAGTGTGAGCATGTGGGATAGGTTCAGAATGAACAATTTTGAGAATTTAAAAAAAAATGTAAAAGTTGGACCAGGGATTTAGCTCAAGTGGTACCATGCCTACCTTGCAAGCACAAGGGCCAGAGTTTCATCACTGGTAGAAAAACAAATAGAGGTCACAGTGACACTGGTCAACAGCAGTGTCACTGGTCATGCAGTGGCACTGGTCACCACCCTTCCTGCCATCAGGACTGAACCAGAAACCCAAAGGACATACATTCCCCTTTTGGGCAAGTCTGGGGCAAGACCATAAAAGGCCTTGGAATCTCCATTTTCTTGTGGGCCAAACTGGACCTGACTGTTGCATGGGGAAGGGATTCCAGAGACACCATTTACTTGTCTGTGGGCACTAATACAGCAGAAACACTGGAACATAGAGGCAATCACTGAGTTCCTCTGAGCAGTCCACCAGGCTGAAAAAAACACACTGGAAGAGTGATGGAATCCTTTTGACTACAACCATTGATCCAAGGAGGACAACACTGGTAGTGTCCATCTCTTAAGGGTTCCATACATTAAGGAAAAAGAGACTTGCAACAAACATTGCCTAGACACCAGGCAAGGAATCAAAGTAATAACATCAGCAACAACAAAGGAATAGAAATGAGAAAATTTTCAAAAAGCCAGATACAAAGATCATCACCACAGGGGAATTCAAAGAAAAGTGAAATGGAGCAAACTGAAGCTCAATCACCAAGATTCTGAGATGGTAACAAAACCAGATGTAGTAAAATGGAAATCAGAACTCATCTCTGAGATGAAAACAGAGATACTGCCCATAGTGAGAGATGTAAATAATGCTAAAGAAGAGCTCAGAGGCATGATAGAATCTAAGATAACAAAAGCAATGGAACCATTAACAGCTTCAGAGTTAAAAAAATGAGAACGAAAGTTAGCAAAGTATAATGAATGAAGCTGGGGACCAGATTTCAAACATAGAGGACAGGATCATGCCCAATGAACAGGAAAGGTATAATTTATGCAAAATGACAAGGGACCATGAGAAATCAATCCAACAGTTTCTAGACGATTCAAAGAAGAATAACATAAGACTGATTGGAGTCACTGAGGAAGCTGGAAAGGCAAAAAAAAAAATCTGTTGACAGATATAATAGCAGAAAACTTCACAGTTAAAGGAAAAGAAATGGACATACAGATAAACGAGGCATATAGGACTCCAAATGGCCATGATATGAAAAAAAAATCTACATCTAGGCATATAATTATCAAAGTTCCAGATATTCAACAAAAGAACAAAATACTAAATGTAGTTGGGGGGGGGGACACATACAAAGAGAGGCCCATCATAATCACAGCAGAATTTTCATTGCAAACGCCCAAGGCAAGGACAGCTTGGAATAAAGTGTTTCAAGTCTTGGAGGAAAACGAACTCCAACCTAAACTGATGTATCATACAAAACTGTCTTTCAAAATCCAAGGAGAAATAAGATACTTCCATGACAAAGCACACCTAAAAAGAAAAACTACACAAATACAAACCTCAAAAAATTCTAAAACTAACTTGGAAAACACCAATGAAGGTCACAAACTCATGAGAACCAGCAGAGTGAATTAACTGTACAAGGCAAGAAACTGAATGGAAAGGGTAAAAGCAAAGAATAAAAGAGCCAAGGACATATATTGGTGCAAATTCCCCAATGTTATGTGTGATTGTGAGATGTATATAAATTGCACCAATAAAGAATTCAATTTAAAAAAAGAGCCAAGGACAGGAAAACATCATAGCAGGTATAAATCAGAGCAAATCAGTCAGAACTATTAATGTCAATGGCCTCAATGTGCCAATTAAAAGACAGACTGGTAGAATGGATTAAGAAACAAGATCCTACAATATGCTTTGTACAAGAAACACACCTAATGCAGAAAGAAAGCCATAGTCTGAAAGTAAAAGGGTGGAAAACAATTCTCCATCCTACAGGAAACCACAAGAAAACAGGACTGGCTATCCTATATGCAGAAAAATACATCTCAAACCAAAACTGATTAAGAGAGACAAAGAAGGACACTACATCCTCTTACAGGTAACAGTCCGAGGTAAAGGGATGACAGTCTTAAATATTTATGTGTAACAAATTCCAGTGTGCACAACTATATAAAACTATTATTTATAGGTATGAAAAGCCACATAAGCACTAATTCAGTAGTCATAGGGGACTTCAATGTCCTGCTCTCACAGCTAGACAGATCAACTGGACAAAAAAAAAAATCAATGAATACTTCAACTGAACTAAACCTTTGAACAAATGCACTTAATAGATGCCTATAGAGGATTTCACCTTAGAAAATCAGAATATACATTCTTCTCAGCTACTCATGGATCAACCTTCAAAATAGACCACATGCTAGTTCATAGAACATGTTTGAGTAAATGCAAAGGAATTGAAGTTATCCACTGTATAGTGTCAGACTATACTACCTTGAAATTGGAGCTGAATAACAAAAATAGTTCCAAGATCCTCACAACCACATAGAAATTGAACAACACTCTGTTAAACAACCAATGGGTCACAAAAGAGTTTTATATTAAACAGTTTTTACAGTTAAACAATAACCCAAATAAAACTTACAGGAATTTGTGGGACACAATAAAAGCAGTTCTATGAGCCAGGTGTGGTGGCTCATGCCTGTAATCCCAGCACTCGGGAGGCAGAGGCAGGAGGATTGCTGAGTTCGAGACTTGGCTGGGCTACATAGTGAGCTCAGGGCCAGCCTAAACTACAAATCAAGACCCTGTCTCAAATAAATAAATAAATAAATAAATAAATAAATAAATAAATAAATAAATAAGCAGTTCTATGAGGGAAATTCCGAGCAATGAATGCCTGCTCCAGGAAAACAGAGCACTCAAATAAACAATATAATGCTGAACCTCAAGATACTAGAAAAAGAGGACCAAAACAAATCCAAAGCTCATACTACAGAGGAAAGTATAATGATCAGAGCAGAAAATAATGAAATGGAGACTAAGAGAATGATTTAAAAAATCAATAAATTCAAGGGTTGGTTTTTTGAAATGATAAAATTGACAGTCCCTTAGCCAACCTTATTAAACAAAAGAAGGAAATGATTCAAATTCATGCTATTAGGAATGGAGAGGGGGAAATCACCACAGATCCAGCTGAAGTCCAGAGGATAATAAACACCTACTTTGAAAATTTATACTGCAATAAGATGGAGAATGTAAAAGAAATGGAGAGATTCCTAGACACATATGAATTTCCAAAGTTGAATGAAGATGCAAAATTGTTAAATGCTCCAATCTCAATCTGTGAAATTTGAAAATGTAATAAAAAACCTACCAATAAATAAAAGCCCTGGCCCTGATGGATTTACTGGTAAATTCTATAAAACTTTCAAATAAGAGCCAGAGCTGCTACTTCTCAATCTTTTTAATGATATTGAAAGGGAACCAAAACTCTCAAATTTATTCCTGGAAGCAACCATTACATTACAACCATTACAAAAGGAAAGAAAGACCCAACCGAAAAAGAAAACTACAGGCCAATCTCCCTAATGAACATTGATGCAAACGTCCTCAATAAAATATTGGCAAACAATACAGAGAATTATCAAGAAGAACATACACTCTGACCAAGTTGGACTTACCCCCAGGATGCAAGGATGGTTCAACATACATAAATCAATAAACCTAATATACTATATTAACAGATTCAAGGACAAAAACCACATGATCATCTCAATAGATGCAGAAAAAGCATTTGACAAAATCCAAGAATCATTCATGATCAAAACCGTACAGAAAATTGGAACACATGGACTCTATCTCAAACTGACATAAGCTATTTAGGAGAAACCAACAGCTACTATCATCCTCAATGGTCAAAAATTGAAACCTTTCATGCAAAGATCAGGAGCAAGACAAGGATGTCCACTTTTAGCACTCTTGTCCAATATAGTGCTGGAAACATTAACTCTACCAATAAGTGAAAGAAATAAAAGACATATAGATAGAAAAGTAAGAAGTTAAACTGTCATTATTTGCTGATGACATGGTACTCTATATAGAAGATCCTAAAAACTCAACCAAAATACTGCTGGACTTAATCACCAAATTTAGTGGCGTAGCTGGATACAAGGTCAATGATCAAAAATCAATAGACTTTGGCTGGGCATGGTGGCTCACCCCTGTAATCCCAGCACTCGGGAAGCAGAGGCAGGAGGATTGCTGAGTTCAAGGCTTGCCTGGGCTACATAGTGAGCTGAGGGCCAGCCTGAACTACAAAGTGAGAACGTGTCTCAAAAAAAAAAAAATCAATAGACTTTGTATATGCAAACAAGAGGCTCACTGAGAGAGAAAATGAGACATCAATTCCTCTCACAATAGCATTTTAAAAAATAAATATCTAGGAATCAGTCCAACAAAGGAGGTGAAAGACCTCTACTCTGAAAACTACAGCACTCTGAAAAAGATCCAAGAGTATATATAAGAAAATGGAAAGACATCCCTTGTTCCTGGGTAGGAAGAATCAATATCATCAAAATGGCTATACTCCCACAACTACTACCTAGATTCAATGCAATTCCCATTGAAATCACAACAGCATATTTCACAAATCTAGAGAAAAAAATTCAGAATTTCTTCTGGAAACACAAAAGACCTAGAATAGCAAAAGAAATTCCAAACATGAAACTATACTACAAAGCCACTATAGTAAAAACTGCATGGTGCTGGCAAAGTAACAGACCCAAGGATCTGTGGAATAGATTAGAAGATCCATGGGCCGGAGATTTAGCTCAGTGGTTCTGGCACCTGCCTCACAAGTGCAAAGTCTTGAGTTCTATCCCCATAACCCTGGGCGTGGTGACTCACGCCCACCAGCAATCAATACCACATACCACAGTGCTAGGCCTGGTGGCTCACACCTATAATCTCAGCACTCGGGAGGCAGAGGCAGGAGGATTGCTGAGCTCCAAGGTTTCCTGGACTACATAGTGAGCTCAGAGCCAGCCTGAACTCCAAAGCAAGACCTCATCTCAAAAAAAAAAAAGAAAAAAAAAAAAAACAAGATCCAGAAACAACTCCAGTACACTAAGCTGCATCATCTTTGACAAAGGAACCAAATATCCTCAAAGGAGGAAAAATAACCACTTTAACAAATGGTGCTGGAATAACTGGGCTTTAACCTGCCAAAGGCTAAACCTAAACCTATCTCTTTCACCACGTACTAAATTAAAATCAAAGTGGATTAGAGACCTAAATATTAAAACAGATAAACTAAACCTGCTGGAATACAGGTTAGGTAGAACCCTTGGAGACATTGACTGATGGAAAGACTTTATGAACAAAACCTCTATAGAATGAGAACTAGCAGAAGGAATCAACAAATGGGATCTCATCCTATTAAAAAGCCTCTGCACAGCAAAAGAAATGACTTGCAGAGTAAAAAGACAAATAACAACCTGTTAAAAATTTTTTACCAACTCTTTCTCAGGCAAAGACTACTTTCTCAAATATATTGAGTCTAAAAATTCAGCCCCCAGGCCAGAGGGTTAGCTCAGTGGTTCCCAGTGCCTGCCTCACAAGCACAAGGTCCTGAGTTCGATCCCCGGTAACCACATACAATGCTGGGCGTGGAGACTCACGCCCACCAGCCATCAATACCACATACCACAGTGCTGGGTGTGGTGGCTCACACCTGTCATCCCAACACTCGGGAGGCAGAGACAGGAGGATTGCTGAGTTCAAGGCTTGCCTGGGCTACATAGTGAGCTCAGAGCCAGCCTGAACTACAAAGCGAGACCCTGGCTCAAAAAAAAAAAAAATTCAGCCCCCTTCCAAAGTTAAATACCCAATTCAAAAATGGGTATTTGAAATGAACAGCCACTTTTCAGAGGAAGAAATGAAAGCAGCTGAGAAGCATATGAAGAAATGCTCCATATCACTGGTCATCCAAGACGCAGATGAAAAAAACACTGAAATTCCATCTCACTCCACAAAGAATAGCTGCCAGTTTGAATTTAGCCAGCAGCAAATGCTGGTGAGGCTGTGGAGGAAAAGGAACCCTTCTCTGTTGGTGGGAAGGTAGACTGGTGCAACCACTGTGGAGAACAATGTGGTGATTCCTCAGAAAAATAGGATCAGAGGTCCCATTTGGCTCTGGTATTCTCCTGCTAGGGATATAGAAGAAAGAATGAAAAGATTCACATCACAGCAACATATGTATACCCATTTTTATAGCAGCTCATTTTGTGATAGCTAAATCTTGGAAACAACCCAAAGCCCAACAACTCCAGATTGGATAAAAAAGATGTAGCTTTTTTAAAAAATAAAATATAGTATTATTCTGCCATAAAAATAATAAATTTGACTCATTCATACTGAAATGGACTACTTTGTGACCATATTCATAAGTGAAATAAATAAGCCACAGATGTATAAATACCTCATCTTTTCTCTGGTCTGAGAGTATGAAAATGTAAATGATTTCTAGAGTGTATAATAGATATTGTGAAATGGAAAATAGGGGGTAGAGTTAAGTAACAAGAGAAGAGAAAAAAATGTCATGTTAAAAAAAGGTAAACAAAGCTTATGATATAGGGGATGGGGTGTTGTAGGGTGGGTAGGAGAATAGGAAAAATGAGAATTAAGTCATGTTATATACTGGTGCAAATTCTCAATGTTGAGCGTGATCATGATGTGTATGTAAAATGTGCCAATAAAGATCATACACACACACACACACACACACACACAAAATAAATAAACAAAATTTTGTCAGCAGGTCATTAACTAAGTTTAGTCTTGTGAAATTGGTTAATGTTACTGTAAAGGTGTGAATATTTGAACCAAAGTCTAAAATTTTCTATGAAGTATGGAGTCTCTGAATAACCTGAGTGCCATAGCAAGATAACTGATTAACTCTCTTTCTCTCCATGGTGATAAGAG
This sequence comes from Thryonomys swinderianus, assembly GCA_004025085.1. Taxonomy (NCBI): domain Eukaryota; kingdom Metazoa; phylum Chordata; class Mammalia; order Rodentia; family Thryonomyidae; genus Thryonomys; species Thryonomys swinderianus. Next base: position 34,756 of record PVIC010014177.1, read on the forward strand.
AAACTATGAGTTTAGCATAAGTTATAATATTTTGGTGGTGTCTCTGGCTCAAAAAGAGTTGTTGAAAAAGTTTTAACACGGCTCAACTTTCAGTTAGTCTAATATGTAAGCAGGAAGTGGGAAAATAAATATTTAAAGCTAAAATTGTAGATCTACCTAATTCAGTTGACACTACTGAAAAGCTTGTTTTTCTCGATGCAATTTTCTTTTTAGCTTTTGAAGTTAAGGTACAAGGAGAAGAAATATCAGGATCTCCCTGAAGAATATCAAAAAGGTGTATCAATTGGTGAGTAGGAATCTCTAAACTGGGACTGAGCCAATTAATATTATCCAGAATTTTTGAAAATAATTTAAATGAGCAAATTAGTACTAATAAAGTACTTTTGGAGATTGGTAGTATTCTCTGTTAAAATTTAACCCAAATAATTTTAGGGAGAGAGTTTTTGTACTTTATTTGTATTGTAACTAGCCTGAAATTTTGAACTTATTTGAGCAGTTGATGATGTAGCTTTAAAAGCTCTAGGGAGTCAGTAATATATGACAAGATATCACCCATGTAATGAAAAAATAATTGCTTGAGGCAATTATTGTTATCTTATTAATGCTAGTGCCTAAGTCACAAAGTTTTGACCCATAGTAGGACTCTTAACCATACCCTGGGTCAGCCTTTTTTTTTTTTTTTTGAGACAGGGTCTCACTTTGTAGTTCAGGCTGGCCCTCAGCTCACTATATAGCCTAGGCAAGCCTCAAACTCAGCAATCCTCCTGTCTCTGCCTCCCGAGTGCTGCTGGGATTACAGGCATGAACCACCATGCCTGGCACTGTGATATGTGGTATTGATGGCTGGTGGGCATGAGTCACCACGCCCAGCATTGTATGTGGTTACCAGGATCGAACTCAGGACCTTGCCCTTGTGAGACAGGCTCTGGAACCACTGAGCTAAATCTCTGGCCCCCAAGGGTCAGCCATTTTTAATAAAATTTCTGTGAAGGTGCTGAGTTGTTGATAGAAGGAACACTAAAACCCAACTTTTCACAAGCTTGAGGGGCCAAAGGAATGATAAAGAAATCATTTTTGCAATTCCAATTCAAATTCCAATGGTATACTTCACAGAGCTAGAGAAAATAATACAAAAATTCATCTGGAAACACAAGAAACCTAAAATAGCAAAAGCAATTCTAAGCAACCACGACATGGCAGGGGCTATTACAATCCCCAATTTAAAACTCTACTATAAAGCCGCTGTGATAAAAACTGCATGGTACTGGCAAAGTAACAGAACCAGGGACCAGTGGAATAGATTAGAAGATTCAGACACAACCCCGGATAAACTAAGCCACCTTATCTTTGACAAAAGAATCAAACATCCTCAATGGAGGAAGACAGCCTCTTTAACAAATGGTGCTGGAAAAACTGGGCTTTACCCTGCCCAAAGTTAAAGTTAGACCTTTCTCTTTCACCATGCACAAAACTAAACTCACAGTGGATACAAGACTTAAACATTAAAAGAGAAACAATAAGCCTGCTGGAAAACAGGTTAGGTAAAACTCTTGGAGACATTGGCTTAGGCAGAGACTTTATGAATAAAACCTCTATAGCACAAGAACTATCAGAAAAAATCAACAAATGGGATCTCATCCTATTGAAAAGCTTCTGAACAGCCAAAGAAGTCGCTGGCACTGCTAGAAGACAACCAACAACATGGGAAAAAAATCTTTACTAGCTGTGTATCAGACAAAGGGCTATTACCTACAATATATAAAGAACTCAAACAGATCAGCCTTCCCAAGTTTAAAGACCCAATTCAAAAATGGGCATCTGAAATGAACAGACACTTCTCAGAGGCAGAAGTCAAAGCAGCCAAGAAACATATGAAGAAATGTTCAACATCACTGGTCACTGGAGAGATGCAAATGAAAACAACACTGAGATTTCATCTCACTCCACAAAGAATGGATGCGATCACAAAATCAACCAACAATAAATGCTGGCGTGGCTGTGGGGAGAAAGGAGCCCTTCTCCACTGTTGGTGGGATTGCAGACTTGTGCAACCATTGTGGAGATTTCTCAGAAAACTAGGACTAGGGGTCCCATTTGACCCGGCTATCCCCCTGCTAGGAATATACCCAAAAGAATTTAAAAACTCACATTGGAAAGACAGATGTACGCCCTTGTTCATAGCAGCTCAGTTCGTGATAGCTCAATCTTGGAA